>CATIWO010393152.1:0-15400 GCA_949673435.1 Macaranga tanarius
TTTTTTTAAGAATTATTTTTGTATTTATAAAATATTTTTTGGTGTATAAATGGAAGACTTTTAATTTAATAAATTAATTTGGTGTGTGTCTCTTTTATTGGTTGAAACTTGAAAGCGCGTTCTCCTTTTCTCTCTCTCTCTTTGTTTTTCTCTGCCCTGTGACATCAAGTGAAGTATCTGAAAACGGAGTTTAATTTCTCGCGATACTTTCCCTTTTTTCTTTTAGCATTCTAAAAAATTACTGTAAATACAGTAATTTTTTCTCCAATTTAATTAATATAATTTTAATTATTCAAAAGAAACAAAATTAATATAATTAAAACATTAAATTCTATATATTGTTACTAGAATTAGATAATTTATATTATTTTTATTAAAAATATAGTTTAAACAAAATTATATATTAAATAGTTTGTTAACTAAAATTTTAGTTTTTATTTAAAAAAGTAAAATGTCCTACAACGAAGATGATTAAATTTCTTTTACTAATAATATGAAATTGTAGATAGTTTGTATGACAAAAATTAAAATTAAAATTAAAATTATAAAAAGGGAAAAGAGGCATATAAAATAGCAAGCGAGCGACAAATGTTTTTCATCACTAATAAATATATGACATATTTCCATTATATAACTCTTGTCTCGGTTTGCATTTATGATATATGAAGGAAATGAATAAGGACGGACCAATCAAAAGAAAAAGTGAAATTTACATTCTCTCCATACTTCTTACCATATGAAGCCAATATAGATTAGATATAACAGTCGAGGTAGCAGTCGTATATATGGTTGAAATAATAATTTTTCTCTACTCAATAAAGAAGTAACATCTGTATGAAAATTCCTTCCCTCATGAATAAAGAGCATACAATCCAACCATTTTTTTTTCTTTGAGATATAGCCCAAGGCTATATTGTAAGAGGATGCAAGTTAAGTCTTGAATAATGTATGCTAGTATTTTTTAGATCACTTTTGAAATGTGAAAAAAAAAAAAAAAACTAAAAATTATAATGCAAATGTGTTTATATAGACGGCATATTGGATAATCATTTTTTTTTTATTATTTTTACTTATATTTCAGCTCGCACATACAAATAATTATTCTATTTTTTTTGCTCTATGTTGCATTAAAGTATGACTTTACTTTCAATATAAGATTCATTTATCTTTTTCTTTCCTCGCTTTTTTTTTGTTCCGTAAAATATTAAATTATAAATTTATAGATATAGATAATTTGTTTTTAGTAAGTTATAAAAGTAAAATTAATATTGACATATTTACTCTGAATTATGAAAGTATTTTACCAATATTATAGGTGTTATTATTATTATTATGCATAATAATAATAATAAAAAAACAACTTCTATTGTACGAGCAAAATATTAAATACATAAAGTTTCTATCAACTTTTTGGTTTTTGGGTCCATACTAATAATACTTAAATCACATCATATTGTACAAACTAAAGAAAAAAATTAAACTGCAAAATATCTATCAAAAATGACATTAAAAATTAACTCACCAACATACATACATAATGCAAAACATTAAAAAAAGTAAAAAAAAAAAAAAAAATTGACAGCAAAGAAGAAGAAGAACACATTGCACCGATAACCTTTTTGACTTATGTCAAAAACAGCGCACATATTTTTTTTTTTAAAAAAAAGGCGATAAATTGAAATTGCGAAACGAATAAAATATCGTGAAATTGATAGTTTCCTTTTTTTTTGGTAAGAGGAAGTTACGAAAATGCCACTGGGAGAAAATGGGTGATGAGCTGGATTTATTTATTTATTTATTTGAGAGAGAAAACTGGCAAAGCATAATTGCGTAAACAGCGATGACTATTTTTTTTTTTATTTGGGGTTTAAATAATAATTTATTAACTTTAATTTAATAAAATAATATTAAAAGCCTTAATGTTCGCCTGAGACACGACGGGGCATGATTGACACGTAGTTCCTTCTGCCACCTTCCTCCTTGTTGCTCTTAGTAGTAGCATATATTTTCACAATTTCACATTTACTAACGATACTATTTTCCAATTTTTTAATGTAAAAGATTTGATAATGAATTTGAATTTACATCAAAGAGTTTTGGTAATTATGTGGATATAAATTAATGAGAATTTAAGGGCATTTAAAATGATATCTAACTACATATTTTTATATTTGAAATTTGATATTTAAAGTCTAAAATTTCTAATACTATTAATTTGTAAAATTAATTGAAAAAGGATGAGTTGTACTATATTGAAATTAACTATAACTTTGACTTATTTAACAACTAATTTAAGGTTAAATTTTTTATTTTAATTTATTTTTCTCAATTACACTAAAAATGAACTCTGAAATTGTGGAAATGTGGTATGAAAACTTGACTACTGAACCGGATACATAGCAAAAATGACAATTCATTAATGTGTTGGTATAGCATAGGACAATAGATTTGTATATAGAAGCAAGTGCATATGCATATGCATGTGATGGGGGGAGGGAAGAGAGTTTTGACTAAAGAAATTGTGTTAGGAGCTATTCTTAAAGTAACTTAAATGAAATTTGCTTCAACAAAAAAGTAACTTAAATGAAACATTGCCAAAAAGTCATCTTCATCTTCATCTTCATCTTCTTTATACCGACCTACCTCAAAAGGATAACATATATATTATATATTGATATTGAAATAGATTTTCACGAAGTGAACCCCACGACAAAGGCAAAATTGAGTGGAGAGAGGGTTCTTTCTTCCCTTATGAGTAGGGCAACATGGGGACCATTTTTTTTTTTTTTTGCTCAATTTAAGCCCTTATTTTTAGATTTGCATCACTTCTAAACAAGGGGCAAAAGGAAAGGGGGCAAACCAATAATAATAAAAGCTATAGATAGATATTAACTTCTCACATAATAACACCTAATTATTCCACTTGTCTATTGTTATACATCATTATCTAAACCATTGCTTCTTCTTTATGTTTATGGTAGCTCCTACTTACTGTACTCTGAAATTGAACTTTTCTCCTTTGATCATATATTACATTACATTATATGGCTGAGCCTGTATAGTTAAATGGCACTTTTTTTTTTCTATTACTACAACAACAAGAACTATAACAACTATCAACTACAACTTATATATATATATTGGTAGTGGAAGGTAAAAATATCAAATTTCTAACTTTACACTACTTAGAAATTAAACCTATGATGTTGTCATGTGGCCACAGTGAGGAGGTGGGCTTTTTGCTAATTCTCCTACATATCATTGGTGGCACTAGGAATAAAGTTCGATTTTTCCCTTAAACTTTTCATGAAAGATTAATTTGGTCCAAAATGATATTTTTTCGACAAATCAGCCCAGAACTTGTACTCAATGGATCATTTAAGCCCAATTTTTTTACTGAAATTGGAGTGTGTAATACAAGTTCACCTTTTTCATCAAATTACCATCTGAACTTTGTAATAAAGGTCAAATTACCCCTAAAAATTTGAAATGTAAACAAATATTATAATAAAAATTATAAATAACTCCCTAATAGTTTAATTAGTTAACAAATTAGTCAATACTTTCATAAAAACATTTAATAAGAAAAATTAAAAATTTACTTTTTAAAAATTCAAGCCCTTAAATTTTTTTATAGTATATTATACTATTAGAAAAAATTATTTAGTCACCAATAATTTTTAATAATATTTGAAAAATTAAAATTTATTTCATTTATTATATTATTAATTTGTATATTAATACATACAATTTTAAAATATTTTAATATTATGTTTCAAATTTTTTTAAAATATTTCAATATTTATATGATATGTTAATATACATATGAATAATATTATTTTAAATCTTTAAAATTATTTATTTAATCTTATTTTTTAAAATTATATATTATAGAATATAATATAATATTGTTATTTTTAAATTTAAACACATAAATGTAAATTATATATATATATATATATATTAACTATCATGAAAAATATTTTACTACTATAAGTGTTATAATACTTCAAAAATTTTGACATATAATATTAAAATATTTTGATATTATATGTATTAATGTACAAATTAATATTATAAGTAAATAAAATAAATTTTAATATTTCAAATTATTAAAACATTATTAGAAAATAAATAAATTATCTGGTAATATAATATATTAAAATAAATTCATGCCTTAAATATGATTTTAAAAAATAAAATTATAGTTTGTCATTAAATGTGTTAACGAATATATGGACTAATTTGTTAATTAATTAAACTCTTAGGGGTCTCTTTATAATTCTTGTTATGATATTTGCTTAAATCCCAGATAATAGGGGTGTAATTGAAATTTTTAGGGCTAATTTGTTATTTATTACAAAGTTCATAGGGTAAATTATCAAAAAAGGACAACTTTGAATCCTTCACGCACCTGAAAATGGATGTGTATTATACACTCCAATTTCAGTAAAAAAAATTGGGCTTAAATGATCCATTAAGTGCAAGTTCTTGGGTGATTTGTCGAAAAAGGTCATTTTGGGCCAAATTGATCTTTTATAAAAAGTTCAAGGGTCAAATTGAACTTTATTCCGTGGCACTAACACTTTGTGGTGTAGGAGAAGTTGAGTTCGAATTCAATTAAGTGCTACTTGGTTAAATACCCTTTGGTTATGCCATTTTTTTTTTTTTATAATTCGCTTAAAGTGATAGAGTAAAAAACAATGAAAATTAATCTTGCATCTAAATAATAAAAACATATTTTTTAACATTTAATTATATAGATTACAAAAGGAAGTGTTATTTAACTTGAAAAAAATGTGAGACAAAATGTAAAATCTTGTGATGCATTATTAACATATAGTTTTCTTATGCAAGAACATGAAAAATTTGTGTTGAACATTTCAAGGGTGTGGGGACAATTTGATGTATTGTATAATCCACTAATTGGAATCATCTATTAACATACCTTGTAACATTAATATTGCTGAATACATATATGTTTTTTGGTTGATCTAATTTGTCATACTTGTGCAATAGTGTGTGACTAGGTAAAAATGAAAGAGAGATTCTGTTCTCGCCGTCCAGCACCACAAGCAGATATTGAAGTAAACCTCAATTAGAAACCATAATCTCCAAATAGCTTGCCAAGTGTCAAGAGATTAAAGCACAGAGACATGAGTCAAAGCCAAAACATTTGCAACTTTTAATGCCAAAAAAATAAATAAATCATATGTGGAAAGAGCACAGAAGTCCCATTTGCCTGTGGGGTGAGTATAATTTTCTCTTGGCAAGAAAACAAGAAAAAAGAACAACAGGAACAAAGATTTTATGGTTTGGAGGATTGGCCAGAAAAAGGGGTCCATATGTGTCCCAGTTGGGCATAGAATTGGTCATGATAGATGTTGGCATCGATGGGGTGGTTCATGGTTGAACACTTTGCATGTCTACCTGAGGGGGTGGATATTGGAGTTGAGGAACCACATGGCCACCGAGAAGTGAACAAGAGCGAGTGATCATTTATTATAATTTGTGGGTGCAAGATGGTAGGGAGACAAAGAAAAGGGGGAAAAAAAAAGCCCACTAGACAATATTAGAGATAGGCAGCAACATTGCATGTGGTTTTATTTTAGAATGCATTTATGGTTTTTTTTTTAATCTGGTACATATAAAACTTACACATCAACTAGCTTACAATAATGTTGATATCGATATCAACACTGATACTACAATTGTCACAAACTATTATTATAAACTCACTATTACAAGCTATTATTATTATAAACTTATAATTATTACAAATATATATATATATATACCCCTAAGGGGAGCTTTTGCTCCCCTTAAGAATTGGAACTGAGACCTAATGATGAAGGCCTCAGCTTTAACCATCACGCCAAGCTTCATCGGTCATTTATGCTACTACCATGGTATGTTGGTTTAGGTTGCACTTGCACCCGCGGTTATTATATTATATCAATAACTAGATGATCCACATCTCCTCCTAATCCTCCTACTTTCTTTATAAAGGAACACTTCTGAGGCTTGCTATTAACAGGATAATATATATATATATTGAAGTGGGAAAAAATTTCAAAATACACCAATAATCTGGTAATGAATGCATTTAGGTCTCTTTAAAGAAATACAATCAATGTAGGTGGTACACAGAAAATCTAGTATTTTTTTTTAGAAAATCTATTGAGTGGTTCCATAGTGAACCCCAACTAATGCATTTTGTCTCCTTTAACCGATCCAGCTTTGCATTGTACTAGTTAGGCAGGTGGTGCAAGATTGAGTTGGTCTGTTGGTGGCTATGGTGGGGTTTTCTTTTTCCTTGTACAAACTTCTCTTTTGAACAGACAAAATAACCAAGAAGGAGGGCTCCAAAATACTGGTTTGTGCAGGGCTAAAATGCTAGAACGCAACCGCAAAACTAGTGAGCATACGCAACATCTAAATCAAGAAAATGGTCAACCTCGCAGTTTTTCTTTAGGAAAAGTTGGGCAACAAGCACACAAGTCTATTTAAGACTGAAAGTTCAGTAACAAAACTACCGAGACTTAATACATATCCAGTCTCCTGAACTTACCAGATTTTTTTATTTTGGCACCTCAACTTACGATTTTAACATTTCAACACATGAATTTACCGCTTTTTGCCTAAAATACAATAATCTAATGATATAATACATCTACCACCCCCGTACTTGCCACTTTTTGTCAGTTTGACATCTCTATTTACAGATTTTGGTCAGTTAAACACCTCTACACGTCGTATGCTGATTTGCTAATGTGATGACAGAAGTTTAAAAATTACATTTCATACAAATTCAGGTGTTGAAATGGCAAAAGCGTAAGTTAAGATACCAATGTAAAAAAAGCTGGCAAGTTCAGAGGGCTATGTATGCATTATGCCAAACTACCGATAACATGACACATTAACAAAGAAACATATGTATAACTTAGACTGCAAATTGATTCATTTATAAATAATTAAACAATTAGAAGCCACATTTCTTATCAACTTCAGCTGCACATATTGCGTGTGATTATTCATCAATAGCTGAAGCACCCACTGCACTCCACTACATGGAAAAACAGGTGAAAAGGAATAAAGAAAAATACCCTATAAAAAAGTTGAATTGATGATAGTTTGTTGTTATCAAATTGAATCATTATATGGAATAAAAAGGTGGGAAAAGAATTGATGTGAACATCACTTAATGCTACAAATTGATATTGTTTACTGCATCACTGCCTGAGATCACCTTCTTGATCCACTGGAGTACTTGGAAATATAGAGGAGCAAGTATGTAGGGATGAAACTTTGTTGTCCTATTCTTCATCTCTGAGACTCTCACTTGTTAGCCATAACTTCTTTTGTATAACGAACACAATTTCATCTCCATCCTGGTTTGATTCCGAACTGGAATCAGCTGTTGCCACTGCTTCCCAGTGCAATGCCACTAAGTATTTCTTTACAAAATCTACCACTGATTGTTTGTCACGAATGATTATAAAGCCACTAGGTCTAACGATGCGATCCATCTCTAAAAGCAAATCTTCTGCGCTGCAGCCTTTCTTCTCAATTTCAGAAAAGACAGTCCAAGCGTGGAGCAAATCATAAGTCCGAGGATATGTTGAAAAAGCTTCACACCTATCAGAAAGAAAATATACATCCTGTGAATATCACATTGAATGTTGATGGAAATGAAAATGTCAAACTTAAAAGAATTCCCAACAAGCCAAATTAGAAACAAGCATGATCTTGCAAGTTGAGATATTAGTATTTTTCACTGTTTACTGCCAGTGGTCCTCTCATAATATTCTCTCCCCATAGATCAATATATACGTTTTGTTTCCGAAATATAAAGAGGTTATATTATTCAACCTTAATTCAATCCTAGAAATATATTTCTGGGATTGACAACTGCAAGAATTTGTTTAATTAGATCTTGTATAGTCATCAGTGTAAGGAAAACCAGAATAAATTTAAACGGACCTAAGGAGTTGGGCACATCTGAGAAAAGCACCACATAGTGATCCATCCAAATGAATTTAAACAAATTGATTTCCATACCAGTTGTGAATGGTGCCAATCAGTCCTCTATCATATATCACCTTCAGCGTCTTTGGTCCATCTTCAGGGATGACATTCATCACCCAAACATCTTTGTCTTTAAGAGCAGCTGCAAATGATCCCAAGTTTGCTTTCATGTCCATCAAGTTCCTAAGCGTGTTTGATTGTATCTTTGGACTCAAGAGATTCCAATAATTCTCCACTCTATGTTTCCAAAGTTCCTGCATCACACACAAGTAACATCCAGTACTAAGTTATTATCTCTATGTCGCTATTAAAAAGTGCACCCATGTCAAGCACAGAAAAACAGAAAGCAGGGCAAAACAAATGTACGAGACACATTTTGTGTATTTTCTGCTACTTACTGTGTCCTTCTCAAACATTTCACTGAAATAGCCAAAATCAGCAAGTCTAGGAGGAGGAGAAGTCAATCTAGCCGGCCAAGGAGCCAGACCACTCCCCTTAACTTTATGGTCATCTGATAGAAAGGTGAAAGTTTTGAGTTAGACAGTGGTTTAAAAAGCAAATATCAACAGCTTAAAGGCTAAAGTACAGGTCACCTTATAGAAATAATGAAATTTTTTAGCCACATAATGGTTTCAAATAGAGGCACATGCATTTAATGTGCAGAAATTACATTCTTACATATGCACAGTTATTTTTCATAAAGAATACATCCATGTAGACCTTTAAAAAATTCAAATAACAAAAGCAAAGTGCAAAAAATTGAGCCAAATGAACCCATTGCTACTGGAAGCATATATTTCTCTTACCATAAATAGCAAGACTACCAACTCTATATACTCTATGTGATTACAATAAGCTACAAAACAAGAAGAAGAAACACTTTCTTGAGCACCTCAAACTAAGCATCAAATTTACAGTAGCCTAAAGCTCCACTTTTCACAGTATAAGGACATATAATCAAGGAACAAAGAATCAAAACAATCACTTCATTTCAGGAAATGATCCATTAGTTGTTAATAAACAGCAAACTCAACCAAGGAAGAAGCATTAATATTAATAAGTGAAAAGTAGATACGAAACAGTATTGAAAAAGACACAAGAAAAGAAAACTCACGATCAGAGTAAGGTGTAATGCAAGCCTCCATAGACACACCCCATACTGCGTCTGGATCATCATCAGATCGACACAGAGGAGGAAGTGTACCAGGTGCTCTTTCCATGTAACAGTCATTTGTAAGAGGTTTTTGCCAAATGACAGTTTGGTTCTTCTTTGAAGCTATTCTCCAACACATTCGTTCCACAAGGGCACTCATTTCTCTCCAAATCCTAAGATCATCTTCATCTTGTGCATAAGCTTCAGGAGAGGAGTAAGCAAAATAGCCTCCTGGTCTAAGTAGACGATCAAGCTCGAGAAGAAGAATGCCATCTCTTTGAAGCCAATCTATTCTACAACGTGAACAGTGAGCAAGCTCAAAAGATCTGCTTGGGTAAGGGAGTCTCTTGGTTCCCAGAACACCAAGATATGCAGGAATTCCTCTTTCTAGGGCAAACTGGATTTGGTTTTGATGCACATCATTAGGCGCCAAGGACATTGTAATGATATCGGATGACAGAAGATAGGCACCAAAACTAGCAACACCACAGCCAACATCCAAAACAGTTCTCAACCTTCCTTCATTGTTTAGATTATTTTTTGAGAAGTTAAGCATCTGCCAATTAGATCAGAAAAAAATTATTGCTCCAAACATGCAGGAAAAGATATCAGCAATCCTTATAATAGGGGGAAATTAGCAGACATATAATAAATAGTGCATAAATATAGAACATGCATCAGACTTGATTCCAAGAAAAGAAACCCAAGTAATCATGCTACATAGCAAGAGTAAATAGTCTTACATTTGCAATTGAAGCAATATATTTATCAGCTCCGTAGTGAAAGTGTGTGCCACCCCCAGGAAATGAAATCTTGTCGCCTTTTACGATCATCCAGTTCTGATCAGATTTCTCATGAGCGAGGTGGGTGTGAGGAATGTTTGCTTTCCATACTTCATCTCTACTTTTAGGCCACTTAATTGGGATCTATATGATCAGAGAAGCAACATAACAACTGAATAATTAATACATATTAAATCTAAAATTGGTAAGACAATCACAAGGAAATTGTGAAACCATTCTGATTACCAAGCTTTAAAATATATTCACCTTGTACCCTGGTGGAGGAGGAATCAAGCAATTGTACCGCCTTTCAGGAGGAGGGCAATGCCGCTCATAGTGCTCCATCAAAGAGAGATCCAGCTTCATTCTCATTTGATATATAAGATGCCTGTCTAAGCAGGGAATGAGTTCTGAATGTCGATCATCACAAACCTTCATCACAAGGATTAGAAAAATGAATCATAATCAGTAAAGAACAAAAAAAAAAATGCTGCACAGAAAAGTGGAGCTGTCAAATTGAAAGGAAAGAGGAATAGGGAGTTGCTGAAGACCTAGTTAACAGTAAGGACTAAGAAGGCTTACAGGGAAGCTCTTAGGTACAGTGTCATCCTCTCCATCTTCTAGACCAAATTTGCTTGGTTCATCTTGTTTCCCATCAGAGTTATCATCCCCGCCCCAATAAGGTGACCCAAGTTTTCTCAACTTGCTGCCATATGCTTGAGAGCCAAAAATGGATCCATAGTAAAAATATATGAATCCAAGAAAGACTGCCACTACACAGACAGACGTGATCAATCGCTTCTTCTGGCTCCCATCAGGTCTTCCCCTCATTGTTTTCCTAGCTCCAAAAAGTTTGAACAGATTTTTGCACTTTCACTTGAGCACTATAATATAATAGTGCAGATCTTATCCCACTACAACTGTCTTATGTCAGTTTCACCATCCAAAGCAAGTCCCTTGCTTATTTGATACTTCTAATGTGAAAGAAAAATGAGGTAATACAGATTCAATTGGGATTTAGCAGATATCAACAACAGAAATTGCCTGATTAACCTATTAACAGTAAAAAAAAAAAAAGGGCGATCAGTAAAATCAAAATCAATGCATAATAACAGATCCAATAGTAGATGTCGCCAAATCAAAATCATTGAAATATATTTCATTTATGTGATCAATACACACATGCCAAATTAGACGCTTACTAGAGCAAAGAGTAACCAAGAAAACAAACATTAACTTAACCATGAAGTGAAAGAAACAACAAATCAATTCTACCATTAAAACCCCTGATACTTTCGAGAAATTCAATCAAATTCAGTTCATGTCTCACCAGTCTACGGAAGGGTAGAAATCGAACCATAAATCAAGAAAACAAAAATCTAGAGCAAACAAATAAAATATGCCAAATGCCTAACTGCTTGGACAAACAAAAGTGGTGCCCAAAATATAATCAAAATACTAAAATTCAAGAGCACGTTTGAAGATTGTGATTTGATATTTATCTATGCAAAAAAACCAGACTAAAAGTTGACATTATAATTTTATACAACTGTTGCTATTTACAAAAGCAATACCAATTTCAAAACAATTTAAACTACCTATAATTCTATCTGCTAAACAGAAAGCCAACGAATGAAAAGGATTGATACAAAAGAAAAATTCAGAAACACAAAAAGTAAACTTGGTGAGCTAAAAATGGCATAATTACAGCTAAATGAGCTAACATAAATTAACTAAAAACTAACAGATCTGCAAGAAAGCTACTACCTTTCCATTGAAAACACATCAAGAACTAACAGAATTGACAAGAAGCAATAACATAAATTGCATTACCAGTAAAAACCTTATCAAAGTTATCAAAACCCAGATGGGATTCCAATCAGATCCAACAAAACTTCTAAAAAAATTCAATCTTTCTTATGCAAAACTCAAAAACAGCAGCACCCAGATTAAAAAAAAAAAAAAAAAAGAGCAAGAAAGCAAAGAAAGCTTACTGCTTTTGATTGAACAAGCAAATGGGTATCAGCCAAAAAAATGAGATCTGGGTTTATAAGATGCTACTATGTTGTATAAGAATAAACGGGTAAGAGACAAAGGACCGCGATGATAGACAAAGAGAAAGGGCGAGAGAAGAGATTAGATCTCACAAATAAGAAAAAAATATATTCTATTTTTGGAGATAGATACTGGCTTAGTGCTGTTAACGGACTGTCAAATGCCGTTAAATTTTTTTTTTAATAATAATAAATTTTATTAATAATGAATTTATCAATAATAATAATAATAATTGATAATTTTGACTATTGAGTGGGAAATGGAATTGGAAGCATTGCCCCATCATTATCATTTATCGTTATGATTTTCATTTATATTTAGATAAGGAAATTTCAGCAAATTTTTAATTGAATTTTTTGGTCTGTTTTTGTACTAATAAAAGAAGTGTGTCGGTGATGTTGAATTCTTCTTCTTTTTCTTTGTGTGTCGCCCCATAAAATAATTATTCTTCTTTTTCTTGTGATCTAATGGAAGGAAAATTTTAATTTTCCTTTTATCAGACATTAATTAATGTGATTTTAACACCACCTTTGTATTTGCTACTTTATTTCTCACTTTAAATACTGTCGGTTATTTATTGAGTTTAGAGTTCTAGAGCTAATGTTAAAAAAAATTTAGAGTTAAATTAATTAACTATTTAAAATAATTGTATTAAGTACAATTCCAACTCGAAATATTATTTTAAACGAGAACAATATTCAACGGTTGTTAGTGCTAATTTAAATAATTTATTTGTATAGATTTTGCATAAAATCATATCTTTCTATTTACTGTTCAGCTGATGGATATTTTTAAAAGTTATAACAAAAGAGTTGTTTTTATATATAAATCACTTATCATTTTCACTAAAAAATGATAATTTGTTGTTAATTTTTATGAATTAATTATAAATAATGCATAAATGGTTGGGAACTTTAAGACAGAGCCAACTAACATAGGTTGCAAAAATGTTGAGTAGTAAATTTGATCAAAACAATCAAGTTACATTGAGCATGGGCATGGAAATGTTTGCAAAGTATAGAAGAATACACAGATCTCATTATCTAACATTTTTTTCTTATGCCATTATTTATTGGACACAAAAAGTATGATTTTTGTGTCAAAATAAACAAAGAGAAGGTTACTATTTAAGGCATTTGTGGGCTTAAACCAATTTTGTCAGGCTAAATAATAATAATATAAATCTGAGTTGGCAAATATTTGTCAAAAGAATTGGGACCCAAATTTAGGCCATTTGCAAACAACTCACATTGTAGGCCATAAAAGAATAGCCTAAAAGTGAGTGAGGGACAGATGGGTTTACATTCTTTCTCACTAACTATTGTGGGTGAAGACTGAAGAGGAGAAGGACCCTCCAAGTTGTTGTTTTTTTCCTCTTCTTTTTGACACTCCAAGTTGGACATATTATTCCCCATTTGAGTGATGAATTTATTATAAGATAAAGCAATAGTCATTGCATGTTAATACTTTTGCTTTATAATAATAAAAATTGAGTGTAATAATTATTAACCTAACATGTTATAGTCAGGACATGTATAAGAGAAAATGTTGTTGTTGAAATTAAAAATGTAATAATAAGTGAATGGAATTCCTTTATTATGTTCTTAAATCATTTAAAATGTAAAATTATGCAAATGAGATCTAAGATCATTTGTTCTTTTTTGTTCACAATATCTAAAAATCAGTTTAGTATCTAAAGTTCTTGTTTATATGATAATATATGTGTGCAAAATCCAAAATTTTTTTGGTGAAACCTGCTAAAAAAAGATTAAAAATTTTACCAACTAGATACAATCTGATTGATATTTTTACATTTTATGATGATGTAAAAGGCAAAAAAAAAAAAATTAAAATTAAATATTTTTATTTATCAATATATAAAGAAATTAATATTTTTCATTGTGCAATTTATAATATCAAAAAATGGGTAAGGGTCTTTAGGCTCACTTTTCAAAAATTGCAATAAAAAGCCAACTGTGGGCTTAGTAGAGAGAATAGTTGACAACTGTAGTCTCAGATTCTATTCATCAAACAGACTTCAACCCAAAAGATTTCCCAGCAGAAGATTTGCAAATTGGCTATGGCTACAAGCCTGCAACTACATCTATTTTTGCACTGGGTTGGGCTTAAATGTAAAGAAATCAAAGCACAACATTTTCTTTTTCTTATTAAAGCAGCAATAAATCCAACTTTGAGCATTCAATTTAGCTGTCAAAAACAGTGTTGTTGTCTGTGTAGGAACTTGAAGCTATTAATAAAAAGCAATGGTTATATTTGATATTAGATAAATATTAAATACTTTCTCCGCTCGATTCTAATTGTCGTTTAAAGTTGTTTCATAAAGATTAAAAATTTTATTTAATAGACATAATTATAGGTGCAGATGACTATATTACCCTGTTTTAGGAAAACCAAAAGTCATACTTCAATCAAACTCTAAAATCAAGATATGGGTGAAGTTAGAAATAATAGTTTATTTTTTATTGGTAATCTAAAAACGACAATTGAAATTGAACAAATTTTATTTTCTAAAACGACAATTGGAATGAAACAGATGAAATAAAATTTAATTTTGTATAATTGAACATATTAACAAATATACACTTTTGAATAAAGATAAAATATGAATATTGCACTCAGAAAGTATTAAAGAGTAAAAACTTGCTATAAATGAAAGAGCTGCTTATAATGTTCTTTAGTCGTGCTGATGGAAGATACATAATCGGTGGGGTTTGTTATGCTCAATTTTTTTTTTTTTTTTTTTTGACAAGGTTTGTATTTCAGAACTTAACGTGGGATAGCATCATCGGAATTAGTAATTAATTATTATAAGTTAATATATTTTAAAAATTATTTTTATGAGCTACCACTAAACTATCTATGGAAGATACATAATCAGTCAGTGGGAATTATTATTGTTATGCTCAAAATTGATTTCATGGTTTTGTAGAAATCAGATTGTATAAACATTAAAACAAAACATTCTAAAACATTTAAAATTAAAAATTGAAATCCCACACATATAATTAGAAATAGTACAACTTTTGTATAAGAAAACATATAATTGTTATCCAAAAATAGTAAAAAAAAACTACATATGAACAATAAATAAGAAATAAGGAATTTTATTATATCAAATAAAAAATAAGTCAAATATAGCAAAAAAATAAATAAATAAATAAAAGAATGGCTAAAAACTATGAATAAAATAGAAAAACAACTATCTAAGAAATGAACAGATACAATTACAAAGGAAGAAATAAATTTTTATTTTGTTAATTTTTATAGAGAATTTTGACTATCCACCAATAATGGCCTTCAACTCTAATTTAATTTTAATTATTTTTTATTCATCAATTTATTTTTTTAAAGAAAAAAAAAA
>CATIWO010393420.1:0-15026 GCA_949673435.1 Macaranga tanarius
TAGGTTTTAGATTTTGTCAATTTAATTAATTAATTAATTAAAATAACTATATTTTTATTATTATATAATTTTTAATATTATAATATTATTAGGGGTAAAATAGTAATTTGGACAAAAAAATTTTGTCTTTTTCTGTGAGAGCATAGACAAGTATCATTGTCCTATCAATTATTGCTGCTGATAGTAGCTAGGAATGCACTCTAACTACTTAATAAAATCATAAATTGCAATTTTTTTCTCTAACAATTATAATATAGAATTAAGAAATCTGCATTGCCTGTTGTTTTTCTCCCTTTGCCTGCTGCATATCTGAAAGCAATCATTTAATTAAAGATTGAGTAACCTAATATTTAGTTATACAAAAATTTTAAAATAATATGTGACTCCACCCTTAATCACACATGAAATAGAATATCCTCCCTCTCCACTAGATTGTTAGCAACTCTTAGAAAATATAATGCCGCCTTAATTGCTTCATTGAATCCTATAAATAGGTGGCCACTTGTATTAAATTCTTGTGCAAACACAGTAGCAGCAAAGATATATTTGTTCTCCCTCCCCAATGGCCTCACCTTCTGAAACTTCTCTTTCTTCTTCATTATCTCAAGACCAGTGTTGTATGGTCAAAGATCACACGTTGAGTTTTAGTCCCTTCAATGAAACAGATCATATTACTGGTCTACATTACCCGGGCATTAGTGTACGTGAACACCCTCTATGCTATATATATTACATATCATGAGTATTGGTGCAACTACTGTAGTTATATATGCTCCTCTTCTTTTTGCAGGATGACTTTCGCAGTGAGTTCGAGCAAAAATTAAAGGCATTCAAGAATATGCTGATCACCGGTAACGATGGGGATGGTTCATTTCAAGGTCTAGCTATGATCGATGCTATTCAACGCCTTTGTATTGAGTATCACTTTGAAGAGGAGATAAATGCAATTTTACTAAAGAACTATACAATGATACTTAGCACACATGATAATGACGACAACGATCTCCATGAAGTGGCACTTCGATTTCGACTTTTGAGACAACAGGGTTACTATGTGCCTGCAGCAGGTTCTTCTTTTATTTATCTATCATTTAAAAAAAAAAAAAAATTCTGATGAGTTATATGCTTTTGGGTTTTGCTCATTTGTTGCCAATTGATGCGTGACAGGAGTGTTCGACAAGTTTAAGGATGAGGTAGGGAAATTTAAGGGAGAGCTAAACCATGACATTAAAGGACTAATGAGTCTATATGAAGCTTCAGTACTATGTATAGAAGGAGAAGATGTACTTGATGAAGCTAGAGACTTTAGTTACCGGCTTCTGAATTCACTGGCGATAAGTCTTGACTACCCACAAGCTAGAGCAATAGAAAATACATTGAAACATCCACATTACAAAAGCCTAGCAAAGTTCATGGCAAAAAAATTCATTACCAATATTCAAGGGAAAAATGGGTGGATGAATGGCTTAAAAGAAATCGCAGAGTTTGATTTTAAGATGGTTCAGTTTCAACATCAGCAAGAAATTGTTCAAATTTCAAAGTGAGTTACTTACGTAAAATTCAGTTCAGACAAAAGAATTAAAAAATAGTTTCCAATATTTCTTACTATTACTTGATAGAATTATAATTTTGAAAGATTTTTACCTACATTGGGTGTATATTTATGAGCCAAGTATAAAATATGTGGCTTATGTGTCACACATCCAACCATAGGGTGTAATACATCCAGCGTAGCCAATAATTATAATTTTTGCATGGTTTTAGTATATATATGTTAATGTTAATCATGTGGTCATTATTGATATGTCTTGAATTGTTGGAAATAAAAATGACATTTACTGGGTGCTTAAATCGTTACAAGTTTTTGACTTGTGAATTTTGTGGTCAATTCTAAACTTCAGGTGGTGGAAAGAGCTCGGTCTGTCCCATGAACTGAAGTTTGCAAGAGACCAGCCTCTTAAATGGTACATATGGTGCATGACAGCCTTAACAGATCCAAGCATGTCGAAGCAAAGAATTGACCTCATAAAACCTATATCTTTTGTTTACTTGATAGATGACATTTTTGATGTTTATGGGTCACTGGATGAACTCATTCTTTTCACAGAAGTTGTTGATAGGTAAATAATCATATGGATCAAATTAAGATATTGACGTGCTCTATTTAAATGCAAATATGGTAAAATAATATTTTTTAAAAAATACAGAATATGAAAATATGAGAAAACATATAAATATTAAAAATATAATGGTATATAAATAATATTAAAATATAATAATAAACATTGAGAAATTTATTTATTACTATTAATTAGAATATAGTTATAAATTATTTTATTTAGTTAAGGAAAATGTAGAATTCTTTTTTTTTTTTAGAAAAAACTAACAAAAAAAGTTCAAGTTGTAAATGTATTTTCTATTTTTTTTAAATTGAAGATGGCTTGTAACAATTTTAAGAATTTTTTAGAAATTTTCGATATAAAAACAGGGTTTTGAAAATACTTACTAATTGGAGTTTCCATCATCACAGGATGTGATTTATTTGCATACCACTATCATGTACTGATTAATAAACCAATTCCTTTATATTAGATGGGACGTTGGTGCAATTGAACAGCTACCAGACTACATGAGGATTTGTTTCAAGGCTCTTAACAGCATCACTGATGAAATTAGCTATAAGGTCTATAAACAGCATGGCTGGAACCCTGTGGACTCCCTGCGAAAATCGGTATATTAATGAGACACATCTGCAACAAATTTTATGATAATTTTCTTAAGAATCATAGTCACTAGGAGCAATATTAACTTTTTTGATTGTTGCAGTGGGCAAGTTTGTGCAATGCATTTCTAGTAGAAGCAAGATGGTTTGCTTCTGGGGACTTTCCAAATGCTGAAGAGTACTTGAAGAATGGGACTATAAGTTCAGGTGTACATGTGGTTCTAGTTCACCTTTTCTTTCTTCTGGGTGAAGGTAAAACCAAGGAGAAGGTTGAATTCATCAACTGCAATCCAGGGATAATATCCTCCACAGCCAGAATTCTTCGCCTGTGGGATGACCTGGGAAGTGCCAAGGTAACAGATGCAGGTTCACGTGTTGCTCTCCTTATAATTTCCTGATTTTTGTAACACAAAAGAAAATAACATCTGGGATCTAACAAACTAAATTTCAGGATGAGAATCAGGATGGCCATGACGGATCATACGTAGAATTATACATGAAGGAACATCAAGTATCTTCGGTCGAAAGTGCAAGAAAGCATGTTCTTCAGATGATATCAGACACATGGAAACAACTCAATCAGGAATGCCTCTTTCAAAATCCATTCTCACCAACTTTCACTAAAGCCTGTCTTAACGTTGCAAGAATGGTTCCATTGATGTATAGTTATGATGAAAACTCTCGCCTTCCCATTCTTGAGGAGCACATAAACTCTCTCCTCTTTGAAAATATCTCCATATAAAGTGCAGGGAGATGAAAGTGAAACCCATATAAATACCAGTAATTATTAGCTATTATTATTATTTTGGGGTGTTCTTTCAGAAAAGTGAAGTTAGTCTTCTCATTTGGAACCCAAAAAACCATGCATTCTCTGATAATAATATTGGAAGCACAAAAGCACCATGTTGCACACAACCAGTGCCATATTTGGAAGAAAAAGCTATGTGATTGGGTGTGACAATCTTTAATTCAGATTCTAACACCACAATAAAAAATTAAATAATGAATGCATGTTGCTTACTTTGACCAGATAACAAGTGTAATGTGTAATGCTATTTGCAAAGCTACATCATGCATTGGCTTTTCTCCTACCAGCTTTTTAGGTAGCCAGAATCAAGCCAAGCATGGAATTAATAGAGTAAATACAATATTGTAACATATTCTTGAAGGACAAAATCAACATGATTTTCAGATTCATAAACTCAGAAATTGATCAGGAATTCTAACTATAATTATACAACTATGAAGAATTTTAACATTCAGGAACAAAAAAGCAGAAGATTAAGCTACTTATCCAAAGGTAAACTCAATTTATAACGGAAATGCTCATTTGAGTTCCCCAGTTCCACAAGGTCCTTAGCTTCTTCAAACCTCGACTGCTTAACCAGCTCATCTACCACGTACTGGAACAAGGTTGCATTATAAAGAAAACCCCTATTCATAACCTCAATGCACAAATCAAGAGCCATGTCAAGATCACCCTTCTCGCGAAAAAATATGATGAGCATCAAATACGTAACCCTATCTGGCATATAATTGTTTTCTTTTAGTTTCTTATACCAACTCTTCACTTCCTCCACATTCCCATCATTGCAATACCCTTTAATCACCGCATTATAACTAATAACATCTGGTTTAATGCCCTTGCTCTCCATTTCACCTAACAATTCAACTGCTTCTGTTACTCTATTCTCCAGCACAAATCCTCGTAATCTTGAATTATAACTCCTAACATTTGGAACAACATTTTTGTTTTCCATCAAAGCCCAAATTTTTTCTCCATCAGCAAACCTCCCATTCCCATAAAACCCATTCAAAAGCGTGTTAAATGTAATCAAATCCGGCTCAATACCCCTCATTTCCATCTTATCAAGCACTACAACAGCAGAATCAAGACAATCCACCTCACAATAACCCTTGACAAGAACATTGAAAGAAACCACATCAGGAGTTATCCCTATCTTATGTGGCAAATCCTTTAGAATACCGTCTACCTTATCAAACTTGCCTGTATCGACGTACGCAGAAAAAAGCGTATTAAAGGACCGAACAGTGCGCGGGCACTTTAATTCAGGCATTTCATCGAACAGTTTGTGTGCATGATCCACCATTCCAGCCTTGCCATAGAGAGCGATAAGTCGGCTAGTGAACTGTTCATTGGTAATATCTTCGAAGTTTTTTTGATGTTCAAGGAAATCTTCTACCATGGAAAACTGTTTGGCATGTGACAAGCGACGGATAATGGTTGAATAGATTCTATGGTTTGCACGAAACTCAGGGGACTCTGATGACTTTTTATATTTGTTTACCATGTTTTGAAGCTTGCGTTCTCTTGTGCTATTTATGGTGGCCGAAGAAGTGGGCATGCTGGTGGCGATGGCAGTGGTGTTGTGAACATTGAAGACCTTACGCAGACGACGATAGAGTGAGGACATTTTTTTCTTTTCTTTTGGGTTTAAGGATGGAAAGGGGTTTAAGAATTTCAGAGGTTTTTTTAAAATAAAGAGTAAAAAGGATTTTTGTTTCAAAAAAGAAAGTAAAAAGGATTTTTGTTTCAAAAAAGAAAGTACAAACTATTTTTTTTTTTTTTAAAGAAAAAACAGTAAAGATCCAACATTTATGCATATAAATATGCATGAGGGCATTGTTTGCACCCAAAATTATATTTTGGAGAACCCATACAAATTATAAGTCCATGACCCTAATTAACATGACTCTAATTAATTAATTAGGTTGGTTATTTGTAAAGAAAGAAACTGGCAGAAGGAGATAAGGTTCACGTAAGAAAGTTGAATTTCAAAAGGAACATGAGTAGTGGAAAGATGGAAGTTACCAACTCCATGGATTAAAGGACTATTTCTCTTGGCTGAAGTGAATACACAGCCAAATCAAAACCAAACCAGACAACAACAAATCAACTCTGCAGAATTTCAATTTAGCTTTTCGTTTTTAATTTTCATTATCTTGTTATTGTTTTCAGCAATCAAACACTATGTTACTAATTGAACTTCTTTTTATTTCCAATGGAGCCCTTTAATTTTCTTACAGATCCTAGTTTCATGTTCTCATTTTCTCTAAATTTTTATCTTTTATTTTTTTTTTGGTACAATCAGTATTAAACACAACTCTCTATCATTTACCGTTGATTTAAGAACCTAGTAGGCTTAGGTCCCTTAGCCTATGCTAAAGTCTCTGATAAGAAGTCAGATCCCCTAGGTTGGTGTACCTCACACACCTGACACGCTCAAAAAATCACTTACAAGGGCCAGAGAGCAACACTTTTCTTTTGGGTTTAAGGATGGAAAGGGGTTTAAGAATTTCAGAGGTTTTTTTTTTAAAATAAAGAGTAAAAAGGATTTTTGTTTCAAAAAAGAAAGTACAAACTATTTTTTTTTTTTTTTAAAGTTAAGGTTTAAATTTTATTTTAGCACTATTACAAAGGGAGAAATTCAATTTGGTGAAATCAAATATCCACTTTAGTCACCGGATTAACAATGCGGTACAACAATAATTTTTTAAAATTGTAAAAAAAAATTAAATGAAAAATAATAATTGTCTGGTTGCATTATACACAATCTAAATGAACAATAATATTAATGACTATATTTTTTCAATAATTATTTTCAAATTTCACTTGAATTTGTGTTCTAATTTATCATTGCTATTATTAATTTATCAAAGACGGACTAAATTATTTGCAATCTCAACTTTAACTACTTTTAAATATATATAATTATTTTATTTCCTTCTACAAATCATTTCTACATTTCTCCGAAGGTTAGATAAAGATTCAAACTAATTAAATTCTATCACAATTTTTGTAGAACGCTAAAAAATTCACACAATTCCTCTCTCTTGAAGGAAATTTCATCATATTCCTCGTTCATGCTTATGGTGTTCCTTCTTTGTATGCTTGCTGGACAAAATGGAGGTGCACTGGTCACAAGAAATTTGCATGTAAATGTCTAAATTCTGCTTGTATGATTGATTGTGCGTGGAGGGTGCACCAGCAACAGTCACAAGAAATTGTGCATTCTTGTATCCTCCAGCGTGAGGGAGCCTCGAACATGACGAGCCCTTTTCCCAAGTAGTACAACCCTTTCAGCAGCTTGAGTCTTAGATTGTTTAACCAAACCATCCACCACAAGCTGTAACAGTTTCACATCAATAGAACACTTGCTACTGAATATTTCCTCACAAACCTCATAAGCAAAATCCATATCACCCTTGTCACAAAGAAATGGAAGTAGTGTCTCAAAAGTTACTTTGTCAAGGGCACAATTGCACTTCCTCATCTCATCATACCACCGCTTGGCTTCCTCCAGATTCTCATCCATAGCAAAGCCTCTGATCAAAGCATTAAAACCAAACAAGTCAAGTTCAATTCTCTTACACATCATTTCCTCAGCTAGTTCAACAGCTTCTTTCATCCTCTTCTTCAATGCCAATCCAAGCAACTTCGCATTGTAACTCCTTATATCAGGACCAACATTCATCGTCACCATTCTATCCCATATCTTCTCTCCATCCACAAACCTCTTATTCCCATAAAACCCATTTAAAAGCGTGTTAAAAGTGATCACATTTGGCTCCACGCCTTTCTTAACCATCTCTTCAAGCACTAATGCACCAGAATCTATCGCCCCCATCTTGCAGAATCCCTTGATAATTATATTATACGAGATCAAATCTAATGTTATCCCAAGTTTACGTGGCACATCCTTTACAATCCTCTCGAACTCAGAAAACTTCCCAGCATCAATGCACGCGGATAATAGTGCGTTAAATGAGTAGACAGTGCGGGAGCATTTTAGTTTAGGCATTTCATCGAACAACTTATGTGCGTCGTCGAACATGCCGGCTTGCCCATAAAGGGATATGAGGCGCGAGGTGAAGGGCTCACTTCTTATGTCTTTGAAGTTTTTTTGGTGTTCAATGATCTCCTGAATCATGGAAAATTTTTTATATCTCGCGAGACGGAGAACAGTGTTTGAATAAATGTCAGGGCGGGAACGGAACTTGTCTGACTCTGAAGATGTTTTGAATTTTCTCACCATTTTTTGGAGTCGCCCCGATTTTCTGCTGCTGCCGGCGGCAGTTGTGGCAATGGTGGTCTCGGTGTTGGTCGTGGTAGGGGAAGAGAAAATGCCGCGGAGGCGGCGACACACTTGGGACGGCATCTTGCAATTTTGTGTATCTTCTTTTTTTTTTTTTGAAATAAATTTTGTGTATCTTCTTATTGGTTTAGTTTATGTTTACTTCATTTTTCACAAATTTTATTTGTTGATAATTATTATTGAATGATTTAATACATCTTCATTTAATAATGATAATAATAAAAAAAATAAAATAGACAAAAAATAAAGTAATTGTATAATTTCTCATTCTTATTTATCATGTTTGTATTATTAAATTATTATTATTTTTGAGGTAAGTTTTTTTTTTTTTTAGAGTGTTTTTGAGGTAAGTTAGCTATCAATTAATGGTCAATCAATTTATAATGTAAAATTAATATTTGTAATGATTCGAGTTCAAATCAAACTATTATAATAAATATATTTTTGAAATAAAAGATTTTAAGTAATAAAATAAAATTTATATATTTTTTTAAATTTTTAGTTGGAGTGATTAATTTCTTTCACAAATGGAAGAGTAAAGAACCCTACTATTTACATTGAATGTTTATTTGCCACTTGAACTATTCATGGGAGACAAATAAAATTTAGATGTTAAAAAATTACAATAACATTTTAATTTTCAAATATCTCAAAAGAAAGCTATTAATTTAATTTTACATGTTTAAAGGATACATATCCAAAATCATATATGTATATATATTCATGAATTAAAAGTTTATTTATTTCAATGTTATAGCATTTATTTATAGTTGTTAAATGATATATTGAGCAATTAGAACTAGTTTTCATGGCGGTATGAGAGCGGTATGTGGTCTTTTCAGCCAACAATTGTCTAAGAAGTTATGAATGTACTAGTAATTGTCTGAAAAGCTCAACAGATATAGTAAGTAAATCGTTTAATAAAATTTGATTAATTATTACCGTTAATAATTATTAGTAATATAATTTAATTTTATGTATTTTATAATTTTATAAATTATATAAAAATAATATATATTAATAAATAATAATTTATTACTTCTACCTATCAATTATTTTAAAGTTTAAATTTATTAGTATAATTTTTTTAAAAAAATTCAAATATAAATATAATAATTATTTAATTAGTAATTATCATTTAAAATAATTAACTAGGATCTTAGATTTTTTTTTTTTTTTTTTTCTGTGGACAACATTACGATTACAAAAAGCTCAGTAGTCTGAACTCATTAACATTTTTGGTCTTCCAATTTTTTGCACCCAAACTAAATTAAACAGTATATATCAACAGGGTATATAACTGCATATATAATTTATGAACTCATTAAAAGGCACATTATAGCTCAATCCTTTTCATTGTCGCCCCCGTGGTCCAATAATTAACGATGGAAAAGCTAACTTTGCGTATGAAAACTTTTCAATTGTGTAACAGGGATTAGTCTTTTTCTTTTTAATTAAATAAAAATTAATTTTACAAATTAATAATTACATAATTTAAATAGCTGTATACTTAATGACGTTCTTGAAAAAAAAAAAACCATTACTATTTTATTGATTATAGTATATATATATGTACTATTCACATTAATAACTATTAAAGCTTCGAAAAATGAAAAATAATCAGATCAATTAAATTTTCAACGCAAGAAAATTATAGAAATTTCAGAGTATTCCTCTACAATGGACATTGATATCCATCCTTCAAGTATATGTCAACAATGTTGTAAACTTTATTGAGAAAATAAGAATTATAGGTGTTAAACTGAACCAAAATTTCTTCATTACTCACAAAAGAAAAACTAGTGGCTTTAAGGATGCTCATCTTGATTAAATTGATGAAAAGAACTAGTCACCTATAAATATTCTTGATTAACATATATTCTGAGTCAAGAATTTATAAATTTGAAAAAATAATCAGATCGAAATGACTTTTCTTGTCAATGAGAGGTAAAATTAAAAAGAAGAAAGAGGCAAAGAGAGAATTAATATGCATATGGTCTTGAACAAAATATAAGATATTAATGTTCAAAAAAATATGAAATATTAATTACTTTGTAGATTTTAAATATTTTATGTTCAACTACTAAGTAATCAAATATCTTTCATCCAAATAATAAAATATTTGAAAATGAAACCATTTTTTGGAGTGAAAATAATATTGATGAAATGTCATATATCATATGTATAGCAGTTTCTTTATCATCAAAAGTAAATTTTATTGCAAGCCGCACAAGGATTAAAAATAGAGTACAAACAATATGGAAAATTAATAATATGGAAAAAGATGGATGTGGCTAGTAGGACATCCATCATCGTCTTAATAATATATAGTAAAATCTATGTAACTCTGTAAAGCTGGTAAGTAGTACACAAAATGGCATATTGTACAAGAATCACGAGCCCCATTAATGAAGACAGCGATTTGACATCAATTCAAAGATGGACGAGAGACTTGACAAGATATTCCAGGAGTGGAAGTCGATGATTGTCGTCATAACTGTACATCAAGGGGACCATTCTTGCAAGATTAAGGCAAGACTTTGTGAAACCTACATGTAAAAATGAATTCGAAAACAAGCTTTCTTGGTTTAGTTGTTTCCATGCATCAGATATCATTTCAGCAACCTGCTTCCTTGCATTTTCCTCTGAAGATCCTTTGCGGTTTTTCATGTAACAGTCCACATATGATCCATCGTAACCCTTCTGATGTTCATCCTGCATATGCAATTTTTCCTTTTTTATCATATAATTAAATTCAAGGTAATATAAAATCATCATTGATGTAACTTTATATATAGTTTAAACGGTAGTACGGCTGTCATATCAGTTGTTATGACTTATGAGCCATGAAACTCCAATTATTACGACCAATATTAGACTTTTAGTACTGGATATTATCAAACCAAAATTTATAAAACATTTAAAATATTTATATCACAAATTTAATTATAAGTTATGATATATTTGGAGTAGATAATAATCTTTAATATTGTTTTTAAATGAGATAAGGGAACATTTAATAAAAGGGTGTGATATTTATAGTGATGTCTGTGGACAGAAAAGAT
This sequence comes from Macaranga tanarius, assembly GCA_949673435.1. NCBI lineage: Eukaryota > Viridiplantae > Streptophyta > Magnoliopsida > Malpighiales > Euphorbiaceae > Macaranga > Macaranga tanarius. The sequence continues at coordinate 10,905 of CATIWO010393420.1, forward strand.
AAAATTTTTTATAAAATTATAATTTTACTCCCCTTTACTTGATGATAAAGGAGACAATTGAGTTGGAGAAGAGGTAGTTTAATAATTTATGGCTACTGCTCATATTACTGGTCTGTTCATATCCCTACGAGGGATATGAAACTTTATCTTTAATGAGAAGAGGTTTTTTATAAATCAAAATAAAGGGACATTTTGATTGGAAGAAATGTCATAACACCAATTATATATGATTGCAAGATAGCCAAATAAATAAATAAATAAAATAGCAATTAATAATTTTTGAAAGCAAGCGTGTGAATTGCCATACCTTGGCGCTACCCAAATCATCCCAGAGCCGAAGAATTGTGGCTGTGGAAGATATTATGGTTGGATTGTTGTCAATGAATTCCATATCTTTTCTAGTTACACCATATCCCAGTAAGTAGAAAATGTGAACTAGAATCACATGTACTCCTGAACTCACGATCCCATTCTCCAAGTACTCTTCAACATTCGGCACATGACCAGAAGTAAACCATCTCGCTTCTACTAGAAATGCCTTGCACAAACTTGCCCACTGCGCATAGCATTTTGTCAAGAAAATATTATTGATCAGTTTTTGCTAGCTTGCAATCATATATAATTGGTGTTATGACATTTCTTTCACAAGCCATTTTACAAAATTGTTAGATATGTACCGTTTTTCGTAAAGAATCTATAGGGTTCCAGCCGTGCTGGTTATAGACTTTGAAAGCAATTTCATTAGTGATATTGTCGAGAGCTTTGAAGCATATTTTCATATACTCTGGTAGTTGTTCTGTGGCATCGATGTCCCATCTACATATTATGTATACATGAATCCATTATTTAATCAATATCAGGAGATCATCATGGAAATTCAATGTTATATTTGTTGAATTATCATACCTATTTATAACTTCTGTGAACCGTGTTAGTTCATTCAGCGTGCCATAAACATCGAAAATATCATCTATTATATAAATTAAAGATATGGGTTTTGTGAGATCAATTCTTTGCTCTGACAAGCTTGGATCTGTAAGAGTTGCCATGGACCACATATACCATTTAAGTGGTTCGTTTCTTGCAAACTTCAGCTCTTGCGATAAACCAAGACCTTTCCACCACCTGAAAAAAGAAATAAAATAAAATTTGGTGGTACTAAATGGGGAAATTAAGCTGTATTGATACCAACAGGCCTAATTTAGTCCTATCATAAGTACCTACCTTGATATTTGGATAATTTCTTGCTGATATTGAGATTCAACCAACTTAAAGTCAAGCTTTGCAAGTTCTTGCAACTCATCCATCCACCCATTTACGTTTGCCATCTTATTGAAGTTTTTGGCCGTGAATCTAGCCAAGTTTTTATGATGTGGGTAGTGAAGCGTGCTATCTACAGCTCTAGCTTGAGAATAATCAAGCCGTGTCATCCATGTCTTAAGAAGCTGGCAGCTGTAGGCTCCAGCTTCATCAAGTATATGATCTTCTTCTCCTCCCACACTTAGCTGTGAAGCTTCATATAATGCCATCAGTCCTTTAACGTCATTATTTTGTTTTTGCTCGAATTTTCCTTCCTTGTCTTTAAATTTATCAAATACTCCTATAATAAGATACCATTAACAAAAAAATTAATTAGCATATATCCGATGCAAATTAAGAACTCAATAACGTACAAAAATTAAAAAGATAGCCAACCAGCAGGCACATGGTAACCCTCTTGTCTCAAGAGTCGAAATTGAAGAGCAAGATTGTGGAGATCATTGTCATAGTAAAAGCCAAGTGTGAAATAGCGCCTCTGTAAAATTGCATCAATCTCATCCTGGAAATGATAGTCGATGCCAAGGCGTTGGATAGCATCAATAATGACCAAAATTTGACATGCATCAGCTTCTTCTTCATCTTCTTTCCTCATTACAGTATGCTTGAAAGCCCTCATCTTTCTTTCATGCACAATGGCAAGATCATCCTGGAACATATATAGAAACAGGTTGTTTTTTACATAAAAGAAAAAAATGAGAAAAAGAAGAATTAATTAATATAATATGTATATACTTTTATGCCAGGACAAGAGACCGAAGTGTTTTCTTGAGTGATGCTCCGATTTTCAGAAGTAAAAGTGGACTTAAAATCTATATGGTTAAACTTGACAGATTTTGGAGTTTGTTCTTGAGGAAAAGGAGTAAAAGATGATATAAAGATTGATTTAGAATACAAGGCCATTATTGTGCAAGTGTATTTTTTGAGGTACAATAAGATGGCCTTGGCTAATTTATAGCATTCAGCTAATGGAATTGTATATTCCCACATGGAAAACTATTTCAACACGTGTATACATATTTTATACTTTCAACGATTGCAATTTGCAACTAAGATTGGTTCACATTGTTAATGGCATGAGAAACTTCAGTGAAAATGTTCGAAGCCCAACTGGAATTCATGTCTGAAGTCACTACTTACATTAATATCTTCTCTTTGTACTAGATTTGAGATTAAGGCTGAGATTGAACCTTTACAAGTCACTATAGTATATATTTTAGAATTTTTTTGTAAAAAAAATGTCACTTATTCGAATTCTATAATATCACTCTTATTAGTTATTAGTGCTAAGACGGCATGAGAAATGAGAAACTTCAGTGAGAATATTTGAAGTCCAACTACTTACATTATTATCAGTTGTATCGGATATAAATATTTATTTATTTTTTAAATAGAGTAGCTTGTTATAATTTCATAGGATCAGTACTAACAATTGTTAGTGTTAGCAAGTAAAGAAGAATTTAATCTATCTATTTATATATTTATAGATGTAAAGTATCATAATAATAGGTTTCACTTCTACAAATCTAAAGGTAAAATTTTGAAGAGATACTGTATTTTGAACCTGAGATCTCCCAGAGTGACTCCAGCAATGTAGATATTTTAGTCATTATGAATACCATATTGTGCACATAAGTTTTATGGACAAAAAAAAAAAAAAAAGTCTTTATCATGCTCCCGTTGGCTTGAGAAAAAGATAATTGATTTAACTAATTTTTGGTCACCTAAGCATCGTAGCTTGGAGTTGGAGGTTGAATAGCTAAACAGAGTAATTTTAAGGTCTTGAATTTAATCCGAAAGTATTTAATGCGGGACGCATTGACGAGCAAGCATGTGCGTTTATGGAAAAGTTTGAAAAATTGAAATAATGGCAGTTTTGTAATTTTGGCCAACTTTGGAGTTATGGATTTTGGTGGTTTCATAGGCTAATTTGATTGAAAACGGACCAATGATCGAAACTCACAGGCTTCGCCAATGACGTCCGTTGGCCAACTTTGGAGTTATGGATTTTGATGGTTTCAAAGGCTAATTTGATTGGAAATGGGCTAAGAATCGAAACGCACAGGCTTTGCCTGCGATGTCCGTCGTTTTTCGACCAAATTTCATCGTTTAGGGCCTGAAATTTTTTTTCATGTTTTTTTACTATTTTTTAGAAATTTTTTATTTATTCCGAATTTTAGGGTTTTGGACCTTTTCATCATTATTTAGGATTGCTTTTAAGGTTTCATATTTAAATACTTGTTTTAAGTTTTAGGGAAATTTTTTTTTATCAATACAATTAATTTTGAATTTTATAATTCAGTGTCGAATTTTACTGTCTATATTTTTGAAATTGTTGAGTTATAGATTTGTAGAAGATTATTGACTGATAGTCGTGCGTGATTCAACAACTAATAATTAATATTTATCTTTATTTGTGAATTTTCAATGCGTCAGTATTAATACAGAATAAGATTTCCTCATTTATTAAAGAAAAGAAGAAAAATATTATAGTTTGGCCGTAGAGGTGTAAACGAGCCGAGCCGAGCCGGGCTTTGGCTAGCTCAGGTTTGGTTCGTTTATAAACAAGCCGAGCTCGAGCCGAACTCATTAGGCCGCTAAGTGTTCGCGAGCTGTTCACGAGCTTAAACGAGCTTAAACAAGCTAAAACAATTTCTAAAAATACAATGTATAAATTTAAATTATTCATTAAAATAAATTATTTACTAAATAATTTATTATAAAATTATGATTTTTTGTAATAATATATTTTTAAAATATTTAAATGAATAAAAATTTATATATTGTATATCTAAAATTAAATTA
>CATIWO010393425.1:0-20103 GCA_949673435.1 Macaranga tanarius
ATTTCAGTATTGAAATCTCATTGGTGACAAAAAATTCTCCAGTCAAAATTTTTATATTGTGATAAATTGTTTTTTCAAAATTTAATAGTGACAAAAATAATCGTGTGATTAATTCTAATATGTGACAAATTTATTTTGTCCAAAAATTCTATCACAAGATAAAGGGTAATAGATTTGTCATAATTAAAAATGTTTGAAAATAAAATAATTATAATTAATGATATTAGATTGTGACAAATTTAAATATATCACTTTTCAGATACAATAACAATTAAATAAAAGCTTAATTATTTATATATAAAAATATATCAACTACTAACACTTTTCATACAAACTATTAAATATTTTGCTTAAAAAATATTAAACAATAATAAAATTCTAAACTCAATTCAACTAATTATTTTCATATAACTTAAAAATATATAAATGTCATCAATATTTCATAGGCCAAAAAACTATTATTTTTAACAAAATAACTGATACTACTATTGATGATATAAAAACAATAAACTCTTATAGCTACAATATCTAAGCAAATATCTATTTATTGATCCATACTATTCTAAAATATCAAAGCATTCATGAGCTATCCTCATTCATATTCTTCTAGCTAAACTTCCATTGTCTATATCTTGATTCATACTTTTCCATCTAAAAAAAAGAAAGAAAATCACTATGATATTAGAAAATTAGTCATTATTGTATTAAATTAAACTAATTGCTAATATAAAAGGTATTTACCTTTAAGAAAAAGTAGGAGAGTCTTCTTCGTTTATTTGTTTCTTTAATAATCCTTCCATCAAAACTTTGAGATAGTTATATTCCTTTTGTAGATCATTGTTTGTTGTTTGCTGACTCTTTAATTACAGATTTTGATTCTAAATTTGCTCTGTTCGTTCACTAACTCGTTTTTCAGACTCAATCTTTTCAGCATGTAAAAGCTCTTCTAATTCAGACTCTTTTGATTTAACTGGTTTCACTCTATAACCAAGTCCACAAACATAACCATATTTTGGTTTCAAAACTTTCTCAAGAATTTGGCATCCATTAATCACAAGACCATTATTTATTGCTTGTTCATGCAAAGATTTCATGTGCTCCTATTAAAAACAATAATGTAAGCATAACAATAGTAAAATTAGTACAAGAATAAATTTGACATATATATTATGACTACTTACATAGTTTTCTTGAGCTTGTGGGTGAGACCATGTGCCATCCTTTTTCCGATGCATATCAAAATAAAGTTTAACTTCAATTGGCTCCTTATTAGCATTTTCTGAATTTTCCTCTATATTTTGCTCCATGTTTTCCTAATAAAATATTTAATCACCAGAAACTATCATTGTAATACATAATTAATTTAATAAAACACAATTATTATCTATTGTATAAGTGGACATAATAGTAAGTATTGTTACTGATATTTTTCGTACTAAGATGAAACTTTGGCTCCACACAAATAATTGACTAAGTATAGATATTAGTTTTTATTTGATAGTTCGTCCACTATGTAAGATCCACTAGACTTGACATCCTGATATAATCGAAAAAAATTCAATAATATTTTGTTCATCACTAACCGATGGTTGTGACTAGTTAAAATAAAAAATCGAATGATCCAAATATATTATTAATAAATTACAAGAAGAGGTATTCTTTTTTATGTACTATACAATAAATTTTTTCGTAGAACTCAAATTATATATATATATACATACATATATATATATATACATACATATATATATATATACATACATATATATATATATATATTTTTTAAGATACCTATTAACTAGCTTTATTTAATAGTCAAGCAACAAGGATGAAATTAGGAAATTTTCATTATTGATAAAAAAAATTAAATTATTTAATAATCCTTCTCATAATTAATTATACCATAAAAAATGAACATTTTCTGTTATTAACAAAAATTTCAATTGCAGAAGTGATTTTTTTTAAAATTATTAGTATTTATAATTTATTAAAATTTATTTAATTCAATTCGATTTAAAAAAATTATAAATAATGACATGAAACTTTAAGAAAAAAGAATACAAAATCCAATCAAAAAGACATAAACTATATGAAATATGATGTTTTAATTTTTTTTTTCTCCAATGAGAAAAAAAATATTGAAATTAATCAATCTCAAAAAAGACAAACCTTGTTTAAAAAAAAATAGTAAGACAAACCAATATGTGAGAGACTAGGTTACTCGACTAAAAAATATCATCAAGCAATGTAGCTAATAAATGCATGATGCCTAATGTTCATTCAACCACACAAATTATAATAATCACTCACATAACAACTTCCATTTTAGGAAAAAGCACCAGTATTCCAAAGACCCTGAAGTAATAGATTTTGCATATTTTTTAAAATAAGTCACTCCTCTTCATATCAACTATAATGGTCAAATGCTCCTACTAAATTTAACAAAGTTTGACATGCAGATAGTAGTACTTTGAATTAAATTTTTTACTGTACCTCATACCATATATATATATATATATATATATATATATATATATATATATACACACACATACAAAATTACAAAAAGTAATTATCACTTAACAATAAATTCCTGAATGTTTAAATAATCTTTTTAGCAATGAGTCCAACTTAAAGTCATAATAATAAGATGCAGTAATTTAAAGCATAATTTAAAATTAAATAATCATACCATTTCATAGATACGCTGACAATAAGATTTTAAACCCGATATACTTAAAACTCTTAACTTGTCTCGATTGCCTTTATTTGCTGCACTTTGAGCCTAAAAAATATTCATATTTAATTATATTTTTTATACTAAATAATTAACAAATTGATATTTAATTATAATCAAAATAAACTATTACCTTAAATTGATCCTCCTCGAAATGGCCACATAAGGCCTTCTAATCTTCTAATTCTACATGTTCAGGCGGATTTGCTCTTGCTTTCTCTGGAGTTTAAAACTTCTTATAATGCTGGTGCAATCTATATTTATAAGTGATAAAATGCTTTGCCATTATTGCATCAAGCACCTTCTTTGTATGTGGGTCGTTCAAACATATGTCAAACTCACTCTACAAAAATAATATATTTGACTCATTACTAAAAGCACTACAATTAATTAAAATTTTAAAATAATATGTATATAAATGATGTGATTTACTTGGATTTTTTCAAAAAGTGGCTTTTTAAGTGTATCAGTCATATCTATCCAATAAAATACCCTAGATGGTGCTAAAAATCGATTGATAACACCTATCTCCATTTTAAAAAACTTTTCAGTAGGACCAACTGGTAAATGCAATCCTTTATTTTATCATCACTCCTCCAATTTTTTTACCTTCTTTTGTTCTCCTCTTGACCTCAAAAGCTCTTATTACACCACGACCTCTTTTCTTTGAAAGAGAACCTGTAATTTTTAATTCATTTGTAAGAATTTATTGAAATAAAAAAGAAAATAACTTTTCAAAATGATAAAAAAAAATACAATGAAAGATAAATAATATAAAAAAATAAAATAAAAGATAAATAATTTACCTCCATTATTCATTTGCTCAGTTACTGTTGAGTTATTAGGTATAATTTTTGAATTGTCAGTCTCAACTAAAGTAGGTGATATTATCCTATTAGTACCTCTCAGCAACAATAAGTCATCTCCAAGAGGTGTAGGATCAACTTGTTCAATATGAGGTAAAAAAGTGAATAGAATGCTTCCTTGATCTATTAAAATGTAAAGTACAACTGTTAATGATAAAATTCATTTAAAGCATATATTTTTTAATCATTATATATCCTAATAATTTTTGTAACTTTCTAACCTTATTAGCTAAAGGTTTTTGAAATAATTTAGAAAATATTTTTAATTTTTTGGTTAAAAAAACTCACCTCCATTGTTCACTTGCAAGCTGTTTGTCTCAACTAAAGTAGGTGGATGCCTACTTTTAATTCCACTAAAAAAAGAACAATCTTTTGATGTTGATTTGGATTTGGACTCAACTTGTATAGTTTTCTTCTTCCTACCAGGTACCACAACTTGTATAGTTTTCTTCTTCCTACCAGGTACCATTCTTGTTAAACCTATCAAAAAAAAAATCTAGTTACATGAATGAACAAATTATAATAAAAGTTGGTACAACCAACAAATAAATCTTGATAAGGCTTTTTCTCATATTTGTTAGTGATGACTAACATTTTATATTTTTATTTTAATTCTGATAGCTAATCATAGAAATAAAAATTAGTATTAAATAAAGGGATAATTACTATTACCCCCTAAGGTTAGACCATAATTACTACTTCATCTCTCTGTTTTTAAAAATAATTAAAAACTCCATCAGTTTTAGTTTCATAAAACTATTTCCCCCCTCCATCAAAAAGTTTGAGAATATTCTTGGAATATACTGTTAGTCAAAGGTCAAAATGCCAAATAATTACAAAAATTCCAAAAATACCCTTAACATTTGCAAATAACCCTTTTTAAATTAATTAAAATTATATTTAATTAAAAATTTATAATTTTTAAATTATTTTTAATTTTAATGCCAAGTATAATTTTGAATTTAATGAAAAGATTATAATTTTATATTTGAATGTCAACTTCAATTTACTTTTGTATTTTCTCAAAGGTAATTTACTAACACCCCCCTGAGGTTTGGCCAAACTCACTAGTCCATCCTTATATTTTTAAAAGTCAACTAATAACCCCATCAAGTTTGATTTTGTTGAATATTTTTTCTTCCGCTAACTAAATACGTCTTGAGGTTTGATAATTTTATTGTAAATCTAAGGGGATTTTTAGTTAACGGAAGGGGGGAAATACTTAATAAAATCAAATTTGAGAGGGTATTTAATTGAATTTTTAAAATATAGGGATGAACTAGTGAATTAGAATAAACATCAAGGGGGTGTTAGTAAATTACCCTTTTCTAAATTATATGTAGATTTGAATGTCAAGTATAATTTTTTAAAAAAATTAATTTATAAATAAATATTATTGGTAATTTAAAAAATTAATTTATGAAATATTATTAGTAAATAACTAAATTCATATTAATATCATATATTATAAGATCTTTAAATTGTACAAGTTATAAATGAATTAAATATAATGTCAAAATTAATTGTTTAATTAAAAGTTTTTTTTTTACTAAAATAAGGACTTATTTGTCAGCTATTTAAAATATTAGGAAGGTATTTGTAATTTGCTAGGGGACTTTTGTCTATCTGTCAAAAAAAAAAGGAGCTGATTGTAATATTTGAGGGTAATTTGACCTTTATTAGAAAGCTCAGTGACTAAATTGAGCTAAAAAGATCCAAAATGGCTACTTTAATTTGATCATGGGTGGAAAGTTCACGGGGAAAATTGACCTTTATCCTTTTTGGTATATTTTGAGTTGATAATTAGCTAGTTCTATATATTATTGTATAATTATTTGAATAATTTTAGGTTAAATGTGTTGTATTAAATTTTATTTAAGTTATTTTACATTTAGTAATGATTTAAGCTTAGTTTTAATATTTAATTAGGATTTAATTGTTTAATCCATATAGAGTTAGGAAAAATGTTTCTTAAAATTTAAGATTTATTTTATGAGCTTGTATTTGATTTACACTTAGTGAATTTTAGTTGCATTTGATGTTTAATTCCATATTTTTCAAGGTTTTAATAATTGGAAATTGATTTGGATACAAATTTGTGCTTCAAGGAGTTCAAATGAAAGAAAGAATTCTGGAGGAGGTGCATAACTATGTTAAGCAATGGCACACCTATGCTAGATAAGAAAATTTGAAAAATACATTCTATGCACATTGGCACAGCCTTGCAGACCTGATTCATAAGCTAAAAACACATTCTATGACAACTTGCACAACAATGCAAGATTGTTACATTGTTGTGCGTGATACCTATCTAATGTAGCAAGATTCATTATTCTTCTCATAACCTGCTCTACAGAAGTAGGATTAAGGTGATTCAAAATGCATAACAAGCTGAGACAAAGAGCTACAACTTTATTGAAGGCCATATCTAATTTGTTCAACTTTAGGAGCTAAAATTTATGGGAAGTCATTAGGTCATGTATAAAGATGGAAAGGAGTCCAAATTGAGAAAGGATGCTTAATGCCATGTGAAGCACAACCGTGGCAAGTGGTGGCATAGTCATGCTAGAAGTCACAGAAGTGAATGAAGAGTTTTGCATAGTTGTGTCAAATTTTGGCACAATTATGCCACATTAGACAGAATGATTTCGCATTTTCAACATAGTCATGCGACAAGTAACACAATCGTGTCAAGGAGGCTGAATCCAAATAGGACTCAATTATTCCAAGTATTCAACATCATTCTTTTGCGTTAAAATCCACAAAAATATTCATTCATTATTAGCATCAATTACAATATCAGTTGTTCGCGGGTTTGTGCATTCAAGTGGCTTCAAGATTAAGTCAAGTGGGTTTCTATTTTTTTTTAATTTTTCTTTGGGATGTTTTCAAGAATTTCCATAATTTGTGTTGTTGTAAATATAAATATGTTAGGCTAGATTTTTATTATATACTAGGATGGATCTAAGTAGCTTGGGGATTCTTGACAATTGCTTTTTGCTTTAATATAAGTTGATTTATTGCATATGAGTTTTATTCTTATGCTTAATTATATTTAATGATTGGTTATGGTTAAAGTAATGTTGAGACCAAGAGATGATGCATGCTTTGGGCTTATTGTTCATGTTAAATATTTTGATAAGTGTTATGAGATCGAGAGGTGATTAATGCATAGAACCTAGAATAAGATCTATTGATATTAATGGAGTAGAGATACCTTTTAATTATCAATATTGAATGATTCATCATTAAGCTTAAGTTTGGTTAATGATTTGTTAAGTTATGCTTAAAGAGGCCAGAATCCATAAGTTATAGCTAACAATTAAGTTAATTAAACAAACTTATAATTGCTTGAGAGAAAGTTATAAGGATCGATATTAGTTCATGAGCATTATGTGCATAATTCAATTTAGGTTAAAGTAAGATGTTAGTGATTTAATATATGAACTAAGTAAAAGGTGAAATTTTAGTATACACATTCATATTATTTGTTTGTTAATTATTTTTTTGCATTGAATTTAATTTGCTTAAGTCTTTAGTTTAATTTAGGGTTTAATTTTGGTTTATAGTTTAAATTTTAAATTTAAACTTTAGCTGTTTAGTTTAGATAAAATAATTAACTAAGTGAAATAGTACTCAACAACTAATTTTTATATGATAATACTCATACTTAATCCCATATATTTCTTGAGCTATCCGTATACTTACGGAAAACCAATTAAGTTTTTAGTGCCATTGTTGGATATTAGGTTTAGTTGATATTGGTAGTAGCTTAGAATTATTTGCTTTAACTATTTTCTTTATTTGTTTTTAGATTTTTGTTTCATTTTTAAATTTTTTGTTTTCTAGGTTGTGTATGCAAAGGACTCGTTATACACATCCACGTTGGGAAAAGTTATTTAAAATTGATTTAGAGATCAAACATACTTTCAATCAACTTCGGTACAAACATTGAGTTAGAAGGATGAATCAAGATAGAGCTAGAGATGGTAATAACTAAGGCAATAATGGTCGCAAATGGAGGCAATGATGGCAACATCATCAATCCACTATATGGTGATGAAGGGAACAATATTAGGAACACTCAAATGATTAGGAATCCTCTCTATCAACAAAAGGGTGGCCAAAAAAGGACTATGGGGGAGTGTTTGGGGGTGTAATAAGATTCGTTAAGAGTAATCACCAATTTTTCATTTGGCAATTATGGTGAATAACTTTGAAATAAAGCCATCCATGCTGCAAATCATTCAAAATTCTCAATTTCACAGCTCACCATCCAAAGATTCTGTGGCATATATGACTAGATTTATGGACTATTGTGCTATACTTAGGATGAATGGTGTTCAGGTGGATGCTATTTACCTTATGCTATTTCCATTTTCATTGATGGATAATGCAAAAAAATATTAGAAATATAATATCATACTAGAAATAATAATTTTTAAAAATAATATTTGTATAAATAGCAATAAGTGATAATATTTTTAGATTTTTTTCAAAACTAAAATAAAAATAAAAGAAAAAAATTAAAAATAAATTATTTCGAGACAATTTTATAAAATATCATAGAAGGTTAGTTTTAGAAACATTTTTTAAAAATGTCATAAAATACATTATATCGACAATGATAAAATGTTATGGTGCTTTCGGAGATGATTATAGTATAGCGGGAATTCATCTGGAAATAGAAGAAACTTATGAGAGACGATTTTGATAAAATGTCCCAAAATATAATATCCCTATTTCACATTTTTTTTATAGTGATTAAAAATCCAGAAAACATGACCTAACTCAAACCTATCATTCTTTACTCCACTTTCTATAAAATTATTGCTAAAATCTTAACAACCAAACTTCAAAAAGTTATTCCTCAAGTTATTATTAAAAACTAGAGTACCTTCATTAAAGGTTGGTTAATTATCGACAATATTTTGGTAGCATATGAAACTATGCATTGCCTGAAAATAAAAAGAAAGAAAAACTCCAAGGTTTGGCTTTTAAAATTAGATGAATAAAGCATATGAACAAATTAAATGGGAATTTTAGAGACAATTATGGAAAATTTGGGTTTGAATAAGAGATAGAGAGGATGGATATTAAAATATTTATGCATTTTACATACTCGGTGTGCATTAATAGAGAGAATCATGGGTTCATTAAGCCTTCATGGGGAATTAGACAAGAGGATCCACTGTCCATTTATCTTTTAATACTATGTGTGAAAGGGTTAAGTAATTTAATAAGAAAGGTTGTTAGCTATAGAATTCTGACAAGCATGAAAGCAACTATCTACAACCCCACCATCTCTCACCCATTGTTTGTTGATGACTCTTTAGTCTTTACTAAAGCATTTATAAATGAAGTGATTAAGGTCAAACAAATACTAGAAACGTAGTGTAGTCAGTGAACAAATGGTTAATATGGATAAGTCAGTTATTTTCTTCAATCAAAATACTTCGTTAAGCAAGAGGAGAGAATTGGCTAAATTCATTAGTATCCCTAATGTCTGAGAGCAAGATAATTATTTAGGACTACCATAGGGCATCATTAAGACTAAGAAGGAGTCCTTTACTAAAATTAGAGACAAAATTTGGCAGAGACTTGGTGGATGGAAATCTCAACTGTTATCCTCTTGGAGCAAATAGTTGTTGACGTAGCGGAAGGTAATTAAACACAGATAAATATCAAGGACTGTTGAATCACGCATGATTTCCAGTCTATGATCTTCTAAAACCTGTTGAATCCTAAGATTACCAGGAATTAGGCATCAAAATCGTTGATTCCAAAGAATGCCGATGTTGGAAAAATTGAAAATTAATTATTAAATCATCCAAAAAACTGCCAACAACATTCAAACAAACCCTATAAATAATGTCCTCAAAACCCTAATAAAAAAATAAAAGAAAAGCCCAACAAAAGGCCAAAAATTAAAAACAAAAAAGAACATAAAGTTCAGATGCAAAAACGAAGGCCTAAACGATGGATTTTGGAGGTCAAAACGACCTCCGCCGGACTAACTGGGCAAATTCCATATAGAACTCTGAGTCAGCTTTGATTTGATATATTATAGGCCCCGCGACTCCACCTATAGCAAAAGTTATGACCCTTAGAAGCAACGTTGTGCATCATAACGTTCCAAAAACGTCAAAGCCACTTCATCCACATCAGTTGTTAATTAAAGTCGAAGCCATTACTATTCTATTTTTTTCATATGTATTTATTATCCATAACAACAAACGCCAAGAAATCAATAGTTCCATAAGTATATTTCGGTAGGGTTAAGTGAAGGATGATAATAAGATACATTAGGTTACAAAGCGAAAGCTGTGTCGGAGCAAAATGGAAAGGGTATAAGTTTCAAGCATCTATAGAATTTTAAGATAACATTCATTACTTAGTAGGGCTAGTAATTCATCTCAAAACTCCATTCTCTCTTAATAAAAGCTTTCAAGAAAATACTTTCCCTTTAATGATTTTCTCAATACAATCCTGGACACAACCTACCCTAGGCATAACATATAATATTGAAGGGAAAAGAATTGCTAGCTAAAGGAATTATATGTCAGGTAAAAACATTAGAATTCAATATACTATAAAATAGATCTCTGGATCCTCAATAACTACACTTATAAAGCAAACCCTAAGAAAAGGGATAAATTACACATACTATGGGTATCTCAGCTTTCGCATGATCAAACAGATAACTTAAATGAACGATTAATAAGATAAGAATTATAGAAAGAGGATGTAATTAAAATTCTACCTGTAGCTACCAATATCGAAGATAGGAAAGTTTGGCATAATTTAAAGGATGGTATTTATAATATGCGTTTGAGGTATCAGGTAGTAACAAAAATCAGAGAAATAGCACCTAAGTAATACCTTAATATTCTTTATTTAAGCAACTTATCTCATAAAAAATATTGAATGTCTCTATGGAAAATAAAGGTTCCAGTAAAGATGAAAATATTCCTATGGAAATATTTCATTAGAGGACTATCATCAGTAATCAATTTAGCAAAAAAAAAGAAAAAAGGAGAGATCTAATGATCTTTGTACTAGCTATGGCCATTTAGAATCTACTGATCATGCTATTTTTTATTGCAATAAAGTTTAAGAGGTATGTTTTTTATCTTCACTAAGGTTAAAAACCAATGAGGTCCAATACTTGGATATAATAAAGAAAAGAAAAGATAAGGAAATGAAAGGAAAAGCTAAAAAGTAGTGTAAATACAAGATAAATTTTCATATTCATTGCTTAAGAAAAAAAATACATATAGATCCCTCTACTTATTGATAGTTGTGGGCATAATTATCATCCTCTACTTAAAATTTATTGCAAGTCATCATCTCTGTAAATAATGGGTGACATTATCTTAAGTTTTATGATGAATGAAACTCTAGGCAAGGTGCTTTTACTCATAATAAATAAAATCAACCTTGCTTGGAATCTCAAAAGAAAAGACATTAAAGGGCTTCAAGAATCACTCATCGTGATTTCTATTATATTTCAAGATATTGAGGAGCAATAAACTAAACAGAAGTATGTCAGGCTTTGGCTTAAGAATCTCACAAACTTATAAAGCTAAAGAAGTATTTAATAAGTTGGCCTATAAGAATCTTCATCGAAAGGCTAAAATTTTTACAAAATAACTAGCTGAGGCAGGTATGTAGCATTAATCCATTCCCCAAGGGCTAACTTTTCTTTAAAGACCTTGCATTTCATCTCAAAATTGCTCACAAAGTCATAAACATAAATGAATTGTTGGCTACTATTAACAACGAATCTATGGGTTTCAAACTACAAGTCAATTCTAGAGATAGAATAATGCCTCAAATTGACTTTGACTGAGTGATAAATATGGTACTTAATAACCAGTTATAAGGAGGGATGTCAATGTCTTTAAAATTGTAAACTTGCTAAGTTGCTCCTACGACCAACAAGTTCTTACCATTGTGCCCATTGAACCAACGAAGATATATATATATATATATAATGGAAAGATACAGTAGCAATTAAGCCTGAAGTGAGTGGAATGGAGGCCTATATATAAATACCTAATTAATTAACTTAATTTTATATTACTTAGATTAAGCGATAAACACTTGTACTCTAACATATCTAATCCATCTAATCTCTCCTCCTTTGCTACTAACTCAAATCCCACTTTCTTCCTTGTATTAATTCTTTACATATGAGTCTATAGTTCATGTATCAAATCCCACTTTCTTCCTTGTACTAATTCCTTACACATGAATCCATAGTTCATGTTTGCGCCTTCCTTCTTTTACCATATTAGCCATTTTCATTTCCTTAATTCACTCGATTATGCTCTAACTTTCAATCCATACAATTTAGTCCAAAATTATCATCGCCCTTAAATAGGGGTAAGCATCGGTTGATTTGGTTACAGAACATAAAAACTGACTAAAACTGAAGTTGATAAGTATATGATTGAACTGAATTGACAAGAAGGAAAAATTGAGCTGAGTTGAACCAAAATTTTTTTGTTCCATTCAGTTAAGTCGGTTCTTCTCCCTTTCTCATTCATGACTTTTATTTTCTCTATTTCCTAGTAAATAAATAGAATTATACTAATTTTTCATGCCACCACCACTAACCCACAAACTAGAGTACCAATTCATTAAAGCATCACAAAATTAGCCAAAAAGTTAGTGTAATCTTCTTTAATTTCTTAAAATTAAACCTTTTTTCTTTTTTTCTTTCCCTTTGTTCTCTATCAACCAAACACAAAAGAAATCAAGAAAATCATTAAAAAAACCCAATTAGATATATGAAATAAATTAACAAATATTAATTAAGATCTAAAACAAAAAGAATTAAAAGGACCTAAATCAAAAACTAAACAAAATTTAATAAAGAAAGCATAGGATCAAAGACCCAACAACAACAACTGAGATTTATGATAACTATTTTTATTTCTTCGAATTATAATTGATTGGTGCATGATTCTCAATCTTTACCATACTATTTGGAAAATCTAAAATTCAAGAATTCATTTCAATTTTATTTAGTTATATTGTGTGCTTTGGAAACTGATAGCTATTCAATTCTTTATGCTAAAAATAAAAAAGAATACAAGGCATTTTGGAAGAAATGTAACCATGTAAAAATGACATTGTTTTCCAAGAATTCAAGTCATTTGAACTCTTATGCGTTATTTATATCAAACAACATATAAGTGATTTCTGCACTTAATATAATACAGTTGATATAATGCATTTTTAGGTTGGAATATATATATGGGATTATTTGCTTTAATATATGTTTTGGTGATGTTCTTAGTATATACTTGATTTGTTGAGTTGGTCATTGAATTGATTTTTTTAAGGCTTTTATAGGGGTGTAACTCCTTGAGTTACTGGTTCTCTTGCAACTGGAGTAATATATTTTGGTATTATAGAATCTACTAAGAAGTGGATTGAAGAATCACATCCTCTCAATTCCACAAGCTCGCCAATATCTTTGTCTCTCTCTCTTCTCTGATTTGGATCCACTTCTACGTTTTAAGTAAAGCATCTGATCTCAATTTTCAAATTTTCTTGAATTTCTATTTGGTTTATTTTATGATTTTTTAAATTTATTTGATACAGCCAGATTATATCTTTTCTTTTCCATTTAGCACAAAGATGCCCACATTTACCATGTTTTTAGTTGACCACTGCTAATTGCATATTGGGTATAGTAGAGTCATAGGTTGCAGAAGGTCCTTGAATTTATGAGCAATGTGCATAATCTCTGTGCTGGCCTGAGGTTGGAATTTCTTAGCACTGTAACCAGAGTTTATCGAAGCTTAAATGACTCTTTTGGTGTGCAATCCAAAAGCATTAGTAATGACATATTAGCAAGGCGGGTTAAGACTGTATTAGGCCTAAAAGAATATAAGAAGTAAAGGTTTCATGAGGTAAGTTTTTTTGTTAAAAAATTATATACTTTAGATTTTGATGCCTGTGAAAGAAAGGTAATGACTTGTTACTTTCTTCTGCACTTATATGTATGTAAGCAATTGGATACGAATGATTTAACCCGAAGAAGGATGAATGGCTAATCCTCTCAATAATGTACCGAGTTACAACAAAAAGAACTTTTGTTATATCTTATCTCTACTGAGGACCTCAGAGCATTAAAAGAAAATTCAATAATTATCTTAATTCCTATTAACTTTTCTTTATTATCATGTAAGAATGAAATCCAAATGAAAATAAGAAGTTAAAAATTTGTTATTTTAGGAATTGGATGGGATTTTACAAGCATTTCTTGTGCACTTAAATTCAGTACTTCTTGGATTATCAAGAGGCATAGGCATTTGTTTTTGTTAGCATCATATTATATGTTAAATATAGCCATTTGACATATATCTTTATAGGTAAATTGCACAGATCGTCCCTAAGTTTTGACCCATATCATATCACCGTCCTAAACATTTAATTCGTAACCAAAAACTCCTTAAATTTTAATTGAATTGCAATAAAAGTCCTTTCGGCCATTTTTTTTACCAAATCACCCCGGGAGTGCTGATGTGGCACGATAGTAACTTCATGCTGATAGGTTACTAATATGGATATCCTAACATGACACGTCAGCATCATCACCACGTCAGCAACCTTTCTTCAAAATCCATTACTCCCTACTCTCTCTCCTCCTTCTCCACTGGTTCACCTCTACCATCTGATCATCAACACCCCTCTCCTTTAGTCACTGCCATCCTTTCCGTCCTAACCCACTATCATAGATTGCTCAGCAACGAACCACAGTAGTAAATACACCTACAACGATCTTGTCTCTATATTGAAGAAAGTCTATACACCTCCTCATCTCAATGCATGCAATTCAGAATCTATTAAAGAAAGACACATCTCTTTCAATTTCGCTATGTTTTTTTGATCTTCGATCTAATAATGATGTTGTGATTGTAGTTAAGTTGACGATGACCAACCGCAAAACAAAAATGGTGCCCTTTGAAATGAACGACCGAAAAAGTGAGTAGTAAACACTTACACTGCTTTAAATTTTTTAATATGATAAAATTAATGTTTAAAATGAAATGTGGTAGATATTGGAGTAGGCTTGACTGCATTTGGAATTTTTGTCTCATTTATTGGAATTTTATTCTTCTTTAATAAAGGATTGCTTGCTTTGGGAAATGTAAGTCTCTTTGTGTTTTTATTCTAATTTTGCTGCTAAAATAACACTACACTCAGTTTTTTTTTGTCTTTGGTATCTATCCAATTAGATCCTCTTCCTCTCAGGGTTGAGTCTCACCATTGGACTCAAATCCAAAAAAGATGGAGTCTTATCATTTAATTTGCAGAAGCCATTAAAAGTGGAGTCTTTGAGATTTGTACGAGATTGGTAGAGGATGAAAATGAGAAAATAAGGACGAATGCTTCAAGTTTTCTACAAACATTAAGTGGGTGTCGCTTAATGGATTGATGGTGGTCACCATAGAGGAAAGTTGGGGGTTTCTGCTTCTGGGTTCTATTTTTGTTTTTATTTTCTGCTTCTAGAGTGCAGCTGAGACGATGAGGGTTTGAGGAAGATAGAGAATTTGAAAGCTGGGAGTTTAGGGTGGCTAATATCGACGACGACGGTGGTGGAATCAACGGTGAGAGGAAAGAGAGAATTGGAAGAGGTTTTGCGTTTGATGGGAAGTTTGGTAGCTAAAGAAGAAGGAAATGGGGGTTTAAGGGTGGAAAGCGAACAAAAAGAAGAAGAACAGTCAACTTTCAAAAAGGATGTCCACGTCAGTATGAAGGTTGCTAACGTGGCACATCAGTTTGTCCACATCAGTGCTCCGAGGGATGATTTAGCAAAAAAATGGCCGAAAGGACTTTTGTTGCAATTCAATAAAAATTTAAGGAGTTTTTGATTACGAATTAAATGTTTAGGATGGTGATGGGATATGGGTCAAAACTTAGGGATGGTCTATGTAATTTGCCCATATCTTTATTCACAGCTTCAAGAGCCAACATCTCAGCTGGTTGATTTATGGAATCTAATGGATGCCTCTGCAGAAGTGACACAGGGTATTTTTGGGCTCATAGAAGGCATGCACAACTATGTGTATGTTTAGACATATTTGTGCCTGAGAATGATGAATGTTGACTAGGAATGACCTAAATTGACATAGTTATGCCTAAGTTTAACTCACTTCGACTGAAGCTGACATAGCCGTGCGACCTAAACCATACAGATGTGCCTAAATTTGACTAATATTGACTATTTTGACAGACAGAGTTGTGTTTATTTTATTTTGAATTCTTTTTATTTATTTTATTATTTAAAATAATTAGTTAATTAGAGATAATTATATATTTATCTAGAATTTTTTATTTTATTTTAGTTTTATATATTAATTAGGATTAATAATCTAGAGTTTTATTTTATCATTATTCTTGTTTTTTTAGTTTAATTAGGATTTTAGCTAGGGTTGAGAGCTTATACTATAAATATATATTTTAGGATTTTGGTTTGTATGAAACTTGTTATGAATTATTATCAATTGATTTGAGCTTTGGCTTTGTTTTGGTCTCTGGATTGAGGCTTATTTTTTAAGTCTTTGGATTAAGACTTGCTTATCTTTGATAATCAAACATGTTTTGAATATACACATGCTACACGTTGTGTCAAGAAGAATGGGAGTTATTTGATTATGTTAACTGTAACATGTCAGCTTCTGTTGATGAAGTGGTTGTCCCTGGTGCTCTTACTATTGATCTGTAATTAAATGGAAATATAAAGTTTAATGAACTATAATAGTTGTTACTGATTCCCCTATCATTTGGCATTGATTGATTATGGGAATGTTAAGCCGGTTAAGTTACTGGCTGACATGGATAATCAAATATCACAAGCTAAAGAAGAAGTTCTCAGCAGAAAAGAAATTTTGGACAAGGTTCAGAAATGGATGTCAACATATGAGGAAAAGAGCTAGCTTGGGGACTACAATATGGTGTCTATTTTTCACTCCTTTCTAATTTCAGATTACTTTATGTCGATGAAATTACTTAACAATATCCGATTGTGCATTCCATGTAAATAACAAAGGTTACCTCTACCAAACCTTTGAATTTACTAGGTTAATTAGGAATGAAATAGATGAGCAAGTTATAGTTCAGCAGAGGATGATTATAGGACACTCTGTGTAGTGTGTGTGTGTGTGTGTGTTTTTTGTACTTTATTTTTTTATTTTTTTTGCATCAAATTGAGATTTTGACCTACTATTGCTTCTCCTTTTATTTATTAATACATAATTTGATATATTTATCTTTTAACCATTATCAGACAAATTATTTTAGTAGGATTGAGTGCATATGCTTATGAATGACACTTCATCTTTTTATTTTTACCTTTAAATGTGAATTTGCTATTATTTTCTTTATAGCTTGCATTTTACATGTAGCATAAAGAGAAACAACTCATTTTATAGAAAATTTTGCTTTCTCATTCACATCTTAAAGCTGAGAATTCTTTAGCTAATTCTACTTCTCTTTCTCAAAGTTAGTTCTTTGTGTTTTTATTAATTGCTTGATGCTATCTCTACCATGGATTATAATTTCATGATTAATGATTGGTAGTTAGGTGGAACTTTCAGTAAATTGTAAAATTTGATAGATTTAGAAGCATCTCTAAACACATCCGTAACACATCTTGCCATTGGCCTCTTTCAATTATTTGCTTATTAAAATATTCCTTTCTTAATTTTGTGCAAATTACATTAGATCATTTATTATAAATGTATTCTTATATACTTTTTCTCGATTCTCTTTGCCTTTCACTTCTCCTGTTCCTACCACCACTTCTTGTTTGCTTAATAATAGGTCTCTATCTCTAATTTATTTTCTCTAGTATTTGTATTAACTGGTGTTTCAATATAATATTTGAATGGACTTCTTTTTTACTATAACATTTAATAATATTCTCCTTTTGTGTTCTATTGGTGCGAGTGAGTTAAAAAGTGATGTTTAAGTGACTATTATTCTTGAGGACTATGGAATCACCAGAGGTAAAGGGTTATTTGAAATAATATTTCCCTGTAAATAGGTAATAGTAAGACCTATTTTCAATGATAAATAGTTGTTTATTTTTTGATATATATATTTGTCAATTTGAAGAAAACTTAAGTAGATACTAGTTTTATTTTTCATTTTGTTTGCTTTATCATTGAGCTTTATTATTTCATTTTATATAATAGGTTTGATTCAAATTAAGAGAGTATTTGATGTATTTTGTAATTCTCATTGTCTTTATTTTCAACTAGACAAAGCCTTTATGTTTGTGTGTATGGCACAAGAAGGGTGAGATACATTATGTCATTGTGAATAATATTGTACGTGGAATATGTTTTTTAATCAGATTTCTTTTATAGGTTTTAAATATTACTTTTTCATTATTTACTGTATATAGTGGCATTTTTTTAATACCTCTTCTTTTGTTCTTCTTTTGGACATTTAGGGCCTCCGTTCTCAACTAAAACAGCTGATCGTGGTGTAACATGTGATTGTTACTAGACTGTAAGGTTCCTCAATTGATTGCATAACAATTGCTAGATCTCCAATCCTGATTCAATTGTAACAAACCCATACGCTGAGGACTTATGCATTATGTTAAATGCAGCATTAAAAATCTAATTCTATTCCTAATTTTGTTGTCAATATATATATATATATATATATATATATATATATATATATATAAATATATGTTCCTTTTTAAAAAAAATTACAAACAAGTCTTTAGTTGTAATTGTAGACATAAAGTTATATATATTTTTTGTTTGGAGTTTTTGTTGTTTTAGTGTTAAATTTTACTTTGTCACAGCAAAATAAATGCAAATAACAAAAGAGATATTTTGCTTCCATCGGTAGAGACCAATTCCTCATCCACTGGACTCAGCAAGTCAAGACACTGCCACGACAGATCTTTTAGGCATCTCCTTCTCGAACTCTCATGTTGACTTCAAAGCAGCAGAGAAGTATTCAAAGATAAATGAAACATCCTCAGGTTATATAGTGCTCGAAGGATCTAAGATCGTTGATACAGTTTCTGAAGAAACAAAACCTTCAAAGTCCATGAATGAACCTCTGCATTCTCTGGATATTGAGAGTTCCAAAACAACAGAGTTTTGCATGTCTTCTTCTATTGATAAAGGACCATGGAAATCATGTCATACCCACTCCGCTAGCTAGTGAGCAGACGCGATATGCTATACTAAAAATACTGAGCTGGTGCTAATATTGGCAGTATAATATAAATTATGTCTATATTGCTAATTTCTTTAAACATCAAGATGAACTTAAGATATCGCTATTATTATACATAATAAAACATTCTTAAAATATCTTTAAACCAAAAATAATAATTCTAATACTTATTTAATAAATTTATCTTAAGGTCATACAAAAGTCCAAAGTCTGAATATATTGGCTCAACCTCTTCTAGACACCGGATGGACACCAATATAAGTCTTACGATCTACTATTACTGCTACACTGCTTGATCTAAAAAATAATTTTAAAAATAAAAATGTGAGTACAAAAATATTCAGTGAGTAGTTAGAGTAAAATAAAGTGGGAACATTAGCTAATTTCTATAATAGCTATGTAAATATATATAAAAACTACTTTGATAAATATTTATAAACTGCTGAAATAATACTTATAATATAATATTAAGCTAACTTGTTGATAATTTAAATATTACATAAATGTAGATGTACAATTGCTATAAGCTGAGAGAACATTCATCATGATTTTAAATCCATACACTCATTAAATATGTAACTAAAAGATTATGCTAAATTTACCGACACAGACACATTAGGCGCAATGATGACACTGGCAGCCCAAGTGTATATATATAATGCTGGTCATATGCATGCACAGAGCTGCCCCCAAAAGGCTAACTACCTGATTGTACGCCCCAAAGGCTATATGTATAACCAAACATTGTCCTAAAGATAGTTGCTAAGTAATATTACTGATATCATTCTTTTATTCTCAAAAGAATGATTCAAAAAGAAATTGGTTCTTTTCAAACTTCCTGGAAATCAAAGATGAGATTCAGGAAAAATATTACGAATTTTGTAATGAATCAAATGAGGTTTTTTGATTGGTTTGAAATGTTTTATGCACATCAAAATAAAATTGCATATCCTTTCAAAAAATCAAAAATAAAGTCAAACAAGACTGTTAACCCAGTCACAATGAGAAATAAAACTCCTGAGTGGAAGGTAGATGATCGGATTGTTCAATCTGAACACCCACCATTAAAGAATATTTCATTTTCTCATGGTGATTCGGAAATTCCAGCAGCTCCATTCAAACTTCCACAAGAGAATGATGATTCAAAGAATTTGAAACATGTTGTCTTGCAGAACAATTTCTCAAACATCAATCTCCAAACAATTGGAAAACAGTTAACCACAATTGAAACAAAAATTCAATAACCAACTGTTTTTCATCATTCGGCGGTTAAGA
>CATIWO010393533.1:0-12595 GCA_949673435.1 Macaranga tanarius
AAATCATGCATCAAAACTCAACAATTCGATCAAACATCCATTTTTGGCACAATTCAAGAATTGAAAGAATTTAAAGTTTAAACATAAAACTTACTTTGATTTCCCTTTTGTAAATCTTGAAGTTGATAAAGGCAAGCTTGAATTGTTGTCTTAAATCCTTAAGCTTGCAAGAATTTAGAAGAAAATTTGAAGAAACTTTGAAGAAGAAGAAGTAGAGAGGGAGAAGAGAAAAATGAAGAAAAGAGAGAAAGAAAGAAGAAGAATACGTAAAAGGATATGGATTGCTACAGTAACCTCCAAAAATAATTTAATAAATTCTTTTTTTTTTGTTGAAAATGTAAAATATCCATTTTGACCCCTGAATGGTCCTTAAGCACCAAAACAAGACCCAGAACTTATTTTCACAACAAATAAGTCCATAAATCCATATATAAACCACTTAGTTCTAGTGCGGGATGTTACAGAATCCTAAACACAAACTAATCACAAAATAAATAACTTAATAAAAAATTAAAAATTTTTCAAAGTATTCCTTCCCCCCACACTTAATGGACACGTTGTGCCCAATATGCAAAATAATATGAAAACAAAGGAGAAAAGAACTAGTACTCCCCTGATTTAGTAATTTATGATCGATCCGCGAATGTGAAGGAATGGAGAATCGAACAAAAGTAAAACTGAAATAAAAATAAAAATAACAAACGATATAAAAAGAACACATAATACTATATAATAAATATGAAGCTATACATAATCTAAAATAAATATAAAAAACAATAACCAAAACAAACAAAAATAAAAAAAACAAAGTCAGTCATCAAGGTCATCAGCATCGTCTGAGTCATCCACATCCTCATCATCATTTGCATCCTCGTCCTCCTCTGCAGTAGTGGTGGCATCTAAGTTAGCCTCACCTATCTCAGCATCAAACTCTGCATCATCAAGCTGAGGAGCAAAGGAAGTCTGGGGCTCTATGGACTCAAAAGTAGTGGAAAAGAAAACAGTAGGAGCAGGAGACATCAGCGGTGGCTACATACCCCTCTCTATCAACAAGGACATGATACATTGCTACTGCCAGTCGAGCTGTGAGTGAATATGCCTGAGCATAATCTCATGTCGTCGTTGTTGCACCTCCTGGCACTGCTGTGCTGCCTCAATCCAGGCCAAAGTATCAACATGATGAATAGGAGTGGGTGGAATAGGTGCATCCTGAACAGGTTCCTCATCACCCTCAGCTACCTCCGATAGCCCCTCGCCAGGTAGAGCACCGTCTAGCAGCACATATGTATCACCTCTCTTCTCCATCAGGCGCATCGATCGAAATGTATCCATGGCCAACTCAATCATAAAATAACTCCTAGTCAGCCCTGTCAAAGTAGTAAACACCCTTGGGTTTTTGGCTAACCTAGTAATGTAACATCCACCACATAATGCCCCTCTCGACTTATTTGACATAGTGTCAAAATAAGTCGCAAATCCATAGCTCAAGTTACAGGTCGTCTGGGACATCAAGCATGATAAGTAAAATATATCACAGACTGTCATAACTCCAGTACTCTCATGATGACCATATATCATGTGAGCTATAATCTTGTGCAACACTCTCAATACAGGGGATGTAAAACACGTGATCTTCGACTTAGTAGGCTCGTATTGATACTAAAACTCAGGATGAGCATGTAATCTCCAGAAGCCCTTAGCACGTGACCCCGAACCGTGCGACAAGGAGTTTTGATATAACTCCATCGTAAGAAAGGGCTCTCTATATAATCCTAAGGTAACCCCTAATTCAAAAATTGATATAGCAAATTGCTTACCCCCTAAATGAAATTGAACAACTCTGGGTCATTCATAATCAATTCCCTTCTTGTCCAAAATAAATGATGCTAGAAATTCAATAGTCAATTCAGTATATCCTGAGTCCCTAATATCAATCATACTCCAACCCTCTTGGTTCAACCGACTGTGTATCTCATCCTACAATTCTATTATTTTTAAAGCAGAACGACTAGGATAACGGTTTAGCTCAATTGAAAGAGATTTAAGGGATTGTACCTTAACTTGTGTTCTTTTATTGGTGAACCAGAGGAGTTGGTGGAGTGTGGTGGCGTCAGTCGACTCGAAAGCTGTTTATGGAGGTGGCTCCACCTCGGGAACTCATAAGGGAGGTGCCAATCGGTGCCTTAAAGAGGATGGCCGATCTCTTTATGCGCGGGTCTTTGTTTGTTTGGCTGGTGGTGCAGATATGGTGAAAGGGTGAAATCATCGGCGAGGAGAGAGGGAAATCAAGGGAACTTGGTGGGGGTTGTCCGGATTTAGGGTCGGAATACCAAATTCGGCATTTGGGAGAAAGGAAAAAGATAAGAGAATGAATGGTCGTGAAAGATTATGTTTGAAATCCCTAACAGTTCATGTTTAAAATCGAACGATACATGCGCGTGTATCGCCAAAAATTAGAGATTTTCACAATACACGGCTCGAGACACGGGTGTGTGTTTGCCCCGTGTAACCTGCTGTCCAATTTAGTTGATGTCCACATGGGCTAACACGTGGGCGTGTCCCAGCCCGTGTATCTTCCTGTCCTTTTTCTTATTGTTGAACACGGTCTTTTACAAGGGCGTGTTATATCCAGTGTATGTCTTTACCTAAAATTCATAAATTAAACACGGTTAGACATATGGGCATGTTCCCTACCGTGTATCTTTCTGTCTCAAATTGCATGGTTGGACATGGCTTAGGACACGGGTGTATCTCTGCCCGTGTTTCCACTTCTTGCTCATATTTTTTGATTTTCTCATCCCTCTATCATTCTCTTCATTGGTGAACCTAAAACAAAAATAAAAATACCAAAATCAAAGCATCTACCCTAGAAAAACTAACTAATCAAATGAAAAATGCATAAAAACTTAATAAAAGTTGGGTTTCCTCCCAATAAGTGCTAATTTAAGGTACCTAGATTTACCCTAACACATCAAAGCTACTTGAGATTAGAATTGGCATTAAAGGAAACACTTTCCTTCTCCCTTACCCACAAACCTCCATAATAGGATTTACATCGTTGCCCATTCACTTTGAAACGCTCGCCTTTATCATTGTCAAGCTCAATGGCACTATGAGGGAATGTTTGTACCACTTTGAATGGTCCACTCCATCTAGACTTTAATTTTCCTAAAAATAAATGAAGACGCGAGTTAAACAACAACACTAAATCACTAACCTGAAAGTCCTTTTGCATAATATATGCATCTTGCCACTTCTTTGTCTTTTCCTTGAAGAGTTTAGCATTTTCATAAGCTTGGAGGTGAATTTCATCTAACTCATTGAGTTGTAACAGCCTCCTCTCTCCTACAGACTTCAAATCAAAATTCAGTGTCTTAATGGCCCAATATGCTCGATGTTCTAGATCAACAGGTAGATGACACGCCTTTCGAAACACCAACCTATATGGTGACATACCAATTGGTGTTTGGAATGCCGGACGATAAGCCCACAATGTGTCATCCAACTTTATAGCCCAATCCTTCTTTGAACTACTAACTGTCTTCTCTAGAATTTTCTCAAGCTCACGGTTTGTTACCTCCACTTGTCTACTTGTTTGAGGATGGTAAGGTGTAGTAATTTTGTGATGCACACTATATTTTTCCAACAAAGCCTCAAACTGACGATAGCAAAAATGCGACACCCGATCACTTATAATAGCATGTGGTACTCCAAATCTCGTGAATATCTTCTTTAGGAACTTAAGCACTACCTTTGCATCATTTGTAGGTGCACGACCATGTTCAATAATAAGAAAAAGGACATGATATAGGACAAACTCCCTTACATCCTTAAATAGTGTTGGCTAAAAGAAATCAATTTCCAACACCTTTGAACATATTTTGGATGCTCCATAATGTCCTCCATAATTTGACCCATGACAATGTGTTAGAACCTCTAGTACCTCTGTATCTGGAATGCACCTCCTAATCATACCATCTCCACATATTTTGTAGAGATAAGGGTCCTCCCATAGGTATTGCCTCACCTCATACAACAACATCTTCTTTTGTTGGTGTGATAATCCCTCCGGTAGCACCCCTCCAACTAAATAATTGGCAATGTCAACATACCAAGGGGTTGCTATATGGTGTAGTACTAAAATGAACTCATCCGGGAAACTAACTCCAATAGGCTTTGGTGCACTCTCCTTTTCCTTTTTTAGACGTGATAAATGGTCTGCCACTAAGTTCTCCGAGCCTTTCTTATCCTTGATCTCAAGGTCAAATTCCTGCAACAATAAAACCCATCTCATTAGTCTCGGTTTGGCATCCTTTTTAGCAAGTAGATGTCGAATAATAGAATGGACTGTGTAGATGATAATTTTCAACCCTAAGAGGTAGGAACGAAATTTCTCTACAGCAAAAACCACCGCTAACATCTCCTTTTCTATGGTAGTGTAGTTGAGTTGAGCCTCTGTCAGTGTGTGACTAGCATAATAGATCACTTGTAAACGGTTGTCCTTTCTTTGTCCTAAGACAACTTTTATGGCGTAGTCACTTGCATCACACATTATCTCAAAAGATAAGGACCAATCCGGAGGTGTAATAATTGGTGCCGATACCAATGCCTTCTTTAACCTATCAAAAGCACTCAAACACGCATCATCAAAGACAAATAACACATCTTTAATTAATAAGTTAGTCAAAGATTTTGCAATTAATGAGAAATCCTTAATGAAATGACAGTAAAAATCGGCATGCCCTAAAAAACCTCTAACTCCCTTAAGTGATGTAGGTGGTGGCAATTTCTCAATGATCTCTATCTTGGCTCGGTCTACTTCAATTCCCTTGCTAGAAATTCTGTGACCTAAGATTATCCCTTCTTCTACCATAAAATGGCATTTTTCCCAATTAAGTATAAGGTGAGTCTCTTCACATCTCTTTAATACCCTATCAAGGTTAGCTAAACACAAATCGAAAGAACCACCAAAAATAGACAAATCATCCATAAACATCTCCATAATATTCTCAATTAAGTTAGAAAATATTGCCATCATGTAATGTTGAAAAGTAGCGGGTGCATTACACAACCCAAAAGGCATGCGTCTATATACAAATGTGTCATAAGGACATGTGAATGTGGTTTTCTCTTGGTCCTCAGGATAAATAAAAATTTAATTATAGCCTGAGTATCCATCAAGAAAATAGTAATAGGCATGGCCCGCTATTCTCTCTAGCATTTGATCAATAAAGGGAAGGGGAAAATGATCCTTACTAGTGGCATTATTTAACTTCCTATAATCGATACACACTCTCCACCCATCTACCACTCTCTTAGAAATGAGCTCTCCTTCATTATTCTCTACCACAATCATCCTACTCTTCTTTGGTACACATTGTATTGGGCTAACCCACTCACTATCAGAAATAGGATATATAATTCCTGCATCTAATAATTTTACTATTTCCTTCTTTACTACCTCTTTCATATTTGGGTTTAGCTTCCTTTGCCTCTCAGCTATGGGTTTATACCCATCCTCCATATGCAATCTATGCATGACAATAGAGGTACTAATTCCCTTTATGTCAGAAATCTGCCACCCAAATGCCTTAACTCGCCCCTTCACTACCTCACACACCCTCATCTCTTGGTCAACACTCAGTTTATTAGATATAATGATGGGTAATGTGTTTTTTCACTTAAGAATGCATATCTCAAATGATTAGGCAATGGTTTGAGTTCTAGCTTAGGGGGTTTTTCAATGGATGGAGGTGTAGGATTGTCACTTCTAACTAAAAGGTTAGGTTTAGTGAATGTGTTCTCATCCTCATCCTTAGTGTCAATAGCATTCCACTCTTTATCATCACTATCATAGAGTAAAAAATTTTCCTACACAACATAATCATCTAATGACACTATTTTCATGCATGCTTCATTATCTAAGGGATATTTCATGAGTTTAGACATAATGAATTCAACACTCTCATCTCTTACCTTTAGAGTGAGCTTTCCCTCATACACATCAATTAAAGCCCTACCAGTATTAAGGAATGGTCTACCTAATATCAATGGACATTGCCTATCCTCCTTAAAATCTAAAATAAAAAAATCAACAAGGAAGATAAACCTGTCCACTTTGTCTAGAACGTCTTCCACCACTCCATATGGCCTTTTGATTGAATGATCCGCCAATTACAATATCATATTAGTTGCCTTGATGTCTCCTAATCCAAGTTTTCTGAAAATAGACAAAGGCATTAAATTAATGCTAGCACCTAAGTCATATAAACAACGTGGAAACTCATTAGTTCCAACAATGTATGGAATTGTGAATCTCCTAAGATCCTTCAATTTGGCAGGGATTTTTCTTGAGATGATCGAGCTATATATCTCTCCCAATGGCACTATTTCATTGTTGTCCCATGTACGCTTATTTGTGATGATCTCCTTTAAGAACTTAGCATACTTGGGCATTTGCACTAATGCCTTTGCCAATGGAGTGTTAATCTGAAGCTTCTTAAAAATTTCCAAAAATTTGGAAAATTGCTCGCCATCCTTTTATTTCTTCAATCTATGGGGGAAAGGAATTTTAGGTGCTAGTGGTGGGGATGAACTTGGCACATTTGCTTTATTTGTCTCTACACTTTTACCCATAGTTGCCTCTTCTTCCTTTTCATTGGGATCCTTTTCCTCATCAGCCTTTTCAGTTGTGGGCTCATTGTCCATCTTATTCTTTGATTTCAGCTCCTTACCACTACGTAAAGTAATAGCCTTGACATCCCTTGGATTTGTCTCGGTATTCCTAGGAAGATTTCCTTGTCCTCGTATGGCCACAACATTAGCTAGCTGTCCCAACTGAACTTTGATGTTATGAATCGAAGAGGAATGATTCTTTACAATCTGATCAAACTTTGCATCCATCCTCTTTTGATTCTCATCTTGGTTCGATATTTTGATAGTGATGGCGTCAAAAAATTTGTCCAATTTATTCTCCATCCATGCCATCCTATCTTGTTGTGGTTGTTGAAAACTTGGGGGACCCTGAGCCTTTGCCATATTGTTTGGTGCAGCCCTGTTGTTGTTGTTACTCTATGAAAAATTTGGATGGTTGTGCCATCCTGGATTGTATATGTTTGAGTAGGGATTATTATCTTGCCTCCCTTAGAATTAGTTGCCCAAATAGTTAGCTTGTTCCATACCATTGTCTCCAAATTTTCATGCATTACAAGAAATAAACTCATCACCCATATTGCCCATCATATGATATTGCTCACCTTGGAAATTCGTAGGGGCTGCATTGCCCTTGTATGAAAGGTTCCTAAGTTGCTTGGAAAGTGCAAAAATTTATGCTTGAAGGGCTGTCACACCATCCACTTCGATTTTGCCTGCAGCCTTAGGTGTAATTGCTCGTTCCGCCGGCTACAAACAACTATCAAATGCCATCATCTCCAGGATTGATGTTGCCTCATCTACCATCTTCCTCATCAATGAACACCCAGCCTTAGAATCAATGGAATCATGAGTAGCTGGTGTAACTCCATTGTATAAAGTTTGAATAAGCACATCTTTAAGTAATCCATGATGTGGACAAATCCTCTGCAAATTTGTAAACCTCTCCCACGCTTCGTTCATTGACTCATGTTTAAATTGCTGAAATGAGGTAATCTCCTTCATAATTTTGGCCGTCTTTGAAGGTGGAAAGTATTTAGCAAGGAAAGCCTTTGTTAAATCATCACATGTCGTGAATGAACCAGTCGGTTGAGTCTTTAACCAAACCTTTTCCTTATCTTTAAGTGAAAAAGGAAATAAGCGCAGCCTCAATGCATCTTCAGTCACACCATTCATCTTAATGGTGTCGTAGAGCTCTAAAAATTCAGCAATATAGTCATTGGGATCCTCCTTAATCATGCCAAAGAACTGAACCGTATTCTAATCATCTGAATCAAGGATGGCTTGATCTTGAAGTTGTTAGAATTGATGGATGGCCTAGCAATGCTACATTGAGTACCACCCAATCCTGGCATAAATGTGTCCAAAAGGACCTTATTATGAACCTGAGCATTAACCACCCCATTGTTATTGTTGTTGTTCCCATCGTTAGCTATCTTGATTGGCTCAATCGTTCATGCTTTCTCCTTTCATTTGTCCTTTGTCTGTTTCCTGTTTGATTTCTTAAACTTAGTAAGTTCTGGCACATATGTAAGCTTCTCATTTCCTGATCGTTGGGTATTATGCATACACCTACAATCAAAACAAGATTAAATAAAAGAAAAGAAAAATTGCTTTAATCCAAAAGAAATACAATCAATTATGATGTTAGATCGCTATCCCTGACAACGGCACCAAAAACTTATTTGGTAAAAATTTTGCAAGTATACAAAATCGACAAGTAGTAATTAAGATATTGTTCCCAAAGAGATTTCAATCTATCCACCTATTAATCTATTTCTAATTGTTTAAAGCTTCCAAATGTAATGATCAATTCAACTAAAATTTAATTACAATTAAAATAAAAGTAATAATCCTAATTATGAAATCAATTAACCAAATCTAAAACAACCATTAGGAAATTAATTCACCTCACACTCATTAGCCAATTCCCTTTCCTAAATTCAATTATTTATATAAATCCTGAGTTATCTAATGTCGTAATTACCTTTCTCAAGGCTAATTAACTACTTTATAATCTTTAATCAAAGTCATGCAACCTAATTCTCATTGTAATTACAAACCCTAACTAATTAAATCATAAAGATTAAATCTCAACTCTTAAGTAATTAAATTAATTTAATATATCTCTAGTACTGAACCAATTTCATTTATGTTTATAGTTCCATCAAGATAATCATCTCTCAATGTATAATCTCAATTCAAATCATATCAATGTTGGCCAAACATAAAAAAGCATTAATCTTAATAAACATAATTTTGCATGAATAAAGAATTTATTGAACAGGAAAATTAACTAACTCATGTTCAGATCCTTAATCCCTTAATGAATAAAAACCTAGCCTAATATAATGAAACTAAACTCTAAAGACAAGTAAAAGAAATTCATCACCAATTACAAGAATTAAGAAGAAGAATAAGAAATTCAATCTCTTGATATCTTGAATCTTCGATCACCACTCTTGATCCTTAATAATGCCCTAAAGGTTCTCTTTTTTCTATCAAAAGATCCTCTCTTACGTGCTCTCTTATCCCTTTTATAGTTCCCCTTCAATTCTTCTTAGATTAGGGTCTAAAGAAGTCAATTTAATCCTGTCTCTTCCACATACACGGCCATGTCCCGAGCCGTGTCTTAAGTATATAAAATTGGCAGCGCATTACAAGGCCTAATACACGGGCGTGTCTTAACCCGTGTTCAGGATATTTTTATCTTCCAACAGACTATATGACCTAGCATATGGCTGTGTGGTTGCTTGTGTTCACACTAACTTCAAAAATCAACTTCAATTGCCCCAAATCTTTAACTAATCTGCATCTAACCTTGATTAATAACCTACAAACACAACATAAATATAAATACCCTATCTAAATATAAATTAATACAACTAAACTCAAAATTAATATGAATTTCCTACCTAAAACATAACAAAATATACACTAATCAATGTTGATGTGTGCTATACAGTTGAGACATACAACAAGGTTTACAGTCATATGATTAACCCCACTAATAGGCCAACTTTATAGGAAAAAGTTCCAAATGCACTAGGAATTATAATTCCTCCCTGTCATACAACCGAAAAAAGAAGAAGACCAACTAGAGTAAGAAGAAAGGAAGCAGGTGAACAAGTGAAAACAAAAGAATCAAAAAATAAGTCAAAGAAAAGAATGAATTTGATAGGAGTAGTTACAATAAAGTGCAGTGTGTGTGTGTAGCTAGGTAAAAAAAAAAAAGACACCATAATGTAAGCATCTCATAACTATTAAGTAAATTTTAAATTTTCTTTACAATTATTCTAATCTGCTACCATTTGTTTGCTAGTCAAAGAAGAAAAAAACTGAAGGGTCAACTAGTGGGGCTGCATGTGATGATATGACATAACACCTTCCTCCCTAATTACTATACAGTGGATGATGGATGTAAGTTGAGCATGTGTTCATGAAGTCATGTGACTGGCCAACATTTTGGTTGAGCTAATATTGTGTGTTCTTATAGGGAACAAGTCAGCTGCAGCCTACACCAAATGCCTCTACTCCCTTTCCATTTCAAACAAATGACATTGAGGTATTTTTTTAGTGTTATTATAATTTATGTGGTTTTGGAAGTAAGTGCTTGCTTTTATTATAAGAGTGATGCACCAGTTGCGGATGTTGGTTGTGGCAAAGTTGTTGTTGGTTTTCATGTTCTGATATGGTGGTTAATTATTTGATTGCATTGCTATGGTCATTTATAGGGCTCCTAGAGGTCCACAGCTGAGGGTGCATCTCAGCAAAGCACAGCTGGTGCAATGAAAAATAATCCAACACAAACTAGCACAATAACCCAAAATGCTGGATTGCATAATATATTAGGGGCAGGCCAACAAGTTAAGCAAAGTAAAAGGGACAGGCCACCCAGGAAGAACTGTGAAGAAGTCAAAGAAGTAGAATTGTTAGGGTTGATAGTTCTTGGTTTTTTTGTTAATGATGTAAATGGTAGGGCAAAGCTTTTTTGTCACTTTGTGGTTAATTTTTTAGTTTAGGGTAAATTAATATATGGTTGGTTATTTTATGTTTCAATGTTGAAACTAGCATAAATATTCTAGTTTCTTCATTAAAATAATAGCAATACAAACTTTGATGATGTAAACTGTTATTACTGAATTATTTCAGCTTTATATTATTTAGCGAATTTTTGTGTGTCCTTTTTAGGTCTTTAATTCTTCATTTATGTAAGCTTCCTTCAGTAAAGATTAACCACAAATTGTTTTGTACAAATTTATGTTATAAAATTTTAATACAATTGCACATGTAATTTTTAAGCATAATCAATTTAATATTTAGCCATAATCAGTACAATATTTTCTATTAATAACAGGCACAAAGTAATAGTTAGTTTGCACCAAACTATATAAGTGAAATGCCAAATAACACATATGGCAGTTCATCAACCTAAACCAACTATAGTACAAATAACATATCAGCTGCTGCATTAATATAAAATTCTAATACAGAGTATAACAATAGCAAAAACTAAAATCCATTTCAAGCTTGACATATTGCCATTCTTCCTTTTAGCATTTTCTTTCTCCTTCTCCAATCTGTCAATTTTTTTTCAGAAGCCGGTTGATAACCAATCTTGATCTTCCAATCACAGGAGGATTAACCCACTGAAAAAATTGCATGTGCGATTCTGTGTAATATAAAAGAAACCTTATCAAAACCTATTTCCATTTTATATTTTTGTTTTAACCTTATAACTCAATCGCAACAAAATTCACTCATACTTACATTCAAATTTTGGCAACCTAAAAACCTCATACCTGGATTGCCGTTCGTCCATGATGTTCTTAAAACTGCTTCAACATGGCAAAAACAATTTGGTTTTTCAAATTCCATCTATATGTAAGTAAATGACAAAATTTTAATTTTTTTGTAGGAATTTTGGGCTAAAGAAATTTTAGGATTTCCAGAATCTTTTAATGAAATTTTTGCTTTTGTTTGTTTATGGTCTGCAGAAGTTTACTAATTAATGTCTGAAATCAAAAAAATTTCTTTGCTAGTACTTACATTAGACGAGAATGGCAGTTATGGTTGATGAAGAGGAGAAGAAAAAATGCAAAGGTTGATGAAGAAGAAGACATCAATGTGGGCATGAAGGAATAAAACAAAAACAAAATTTACCGTTCTGGGTATTAATTAGGTGATGACTAGGAGAGAGAGAAAGGGGGGGTAAGGGTTGCTAACGTAGCAATTGATGTGGTCCCACGTGGCGCCATGTGGGATCACTTAATGATATGGCAATCGTTCATTAAACAGCCTGGTGTTCTCAGATCCACATCAGCACGCACGTCAGCTCCAGGTCATCATCGTCGGTCAAAAAATGGTCCTGGGCACTTTAGTGCCACCCTAACAAAAGGTTGGTCAGTTTTATGAAAGGTTTTGAAAGTTGGGTACTTTGGTGATACCTTAACCAAAAGTTAGGTACCATAAGTAAAATTTACCCCGTTGAAGTTGCTTTATATCCAAACCCTACGGGCTATAGCTAGCTATGGCCATTGATAAGTTACAAAATTATGTGCATGCTCTATAATCATATGAGGATTTTGTGCTTAATTTTTTACGAAGTTATAAGACCATGTATAAGGATTGATGCGTGTATGGTGTCATAATTTTTTGGTACATTATAGTGGTCCATTGAAGGCAGTATTCAACCATTAAACTACTGCCATTCATCCACTTCCTTCTTTGGATGATAAAAAATAAAACTTGTGTAACATCCGTGTCCTAGAACCGGATTACTGTTCATCAATGATAATTAAGAAAAAATTACTGTTTCAGTAAATTAAATTTGGTGATTTAAGAGTAGATTGCCATTGTTATGAATAAGTGACTTAAGTTAATTGATAATGGTTTGAATAGATGATTTGGAGTTCGAATATTTTGTACTTAAGTCAATAATTGA
>CATIWO010393584.1:0-24815 GCA_949673435.1 Macaranga tanarius
TTTGGAAGGTATGCTTCACTTGGTAATATTTATAGTCTTGTTCTTGAATTATTAATTTAGTTTTGCTAAATAGTACTTGTATTAATTTTATGCTTTATTGGTTGAACTATTTCAAATTCTTTTTAATGTATTTATTTTGTAATTATGATGAGGTTCTTGCTTGAGGACAAGCAAAGGTTCAAGTGTGGAAAATTTAATAATTGCATTTATTTAGTAAAAATTAGGTTCATTTTAAGTATGATTAATTTAGTTTTTAGTTCATTTTTAGTTAAATAATTGCTTATTTTTAATAATAATTAATAGAGTTGAATAATAGGAAATATTAGAAAATATTGGTTAATTAGATGAATATTTAAGCTTAATTAATATAAATTAGAATTTTATATTTTTTGATTGGTTTTATTTTATTTTGTAGGTATTAGGGAGCACGACCATGCAGAGTGCCTTGCACGGGCATGTCATAAAGGACAAAAGAGAAGGAGGGCACACCGTGCATTTGAATCACACGCCCATGCGAGCCAATTGCACGCCCATGTGAGCCAATTGTACGCCCATGTTGAAGACATGCACGACCATGTCGTTATAATGCATGGTCGTGCGGATCAATGACAAAAAAGGAAGAAAAATTTAACCCTATCCTGAAGACATATATATATATATATCGGCAGAAAAATAAGCCAGCAAGAAAATTAGGAGTCGACAAAGGACAAGAATTTGAGGAGCGGACTGAAGAAAATCAAGGAGCTCATTAGCAAGGATTAGGGAGTTTTATATTTTCCAATCTTTGAATTATTATTGATGATTTCTTTAGTTGTTTATTATTTTCTTATGTTTTTCATCATCATGACATCTTAGTTTTATTTTGTGCTAGAGTTATCTTAGTAACCTATAGATGTATTGAATTTATATTTCTCTTTAATTATAATCTCAGTTCATGATTATGTTCATGGTCTTTATTCTTTTGCTCAATTATTGATTCAATAAATTAGTTAGGTATATTGAGATTGAGAAAAGATTTATACCTAAGGTTTTAAGGTGAATTTGAATCATTGTATGCTAAATATTTGGAGACCGAGAGGAGATTAATATTTAGGGATCTAGAATAAAAGCTATTAATATTAATTTGAGTAGAGATACCAATTAATTATTAATATTGCATGATAACCTTAGGAGCTTAAATTTATTAAGGATTTATTAATTAGGGTTTAGAGAGGCGAGAATCCATAAATTCTGATTTATAATTGAATTAATAAATTAACCTTATACTTGCTCGAGAGAGATTTATAAGAATCTTAGTGGTAACATCTTAAACATAATTCATGAATTATGTTATATTAATTTGATTTTAATTCAATACAGATATAGGTGAAAAGATAAACTCTAGTACATTGCATACATATTTGTTTATTTTAATTTTGATGATTAAAAATGGTTTTTAATTTTAAATTTTTTTACTGCCTTAATTCTATAAACAATTGATTCGTTTAGACAAGCAAGCTAATCAAGTGAATTAATGCTTAATCTCTTCTCTGTGGGATGATATTTGGACTTATAATCCTATATTATAACTTGACCCTTATACTTGCAGAATTTCTTCAACCAGTAATAATAATGAAATTAATATTTTTTTAATTTTGTTTATATATATATATATATGAAAACTATAAAATTAAGTTCAATAATAAATATTAATATCTATATATTATTTATTCATATAATATCCGGTACTATATTTGGTTTTTGGTTCAGTACGATTTTCGGTACGGTTTAGGTTCAGTTCCGATACGATTTTTAATAAATCTCCAGTATCGTACCAAATTAGTAAAATAGTCCGGTTTCATTCAGTTCGGGATTAAAATTAATCGGTTCGATATGGTATTTTTGTCTATTGGTTCGGATTTTCAGTTCAGTTCGGTTTTTTCTCCGTCCCGTGCTCAGCTCTACTTTTAACCTTTATATATATATTATTTTTATCTTAGTTGGACCACTATAAAAAAAAAAAAAATTATATTGAACACTTTTTTTAAAAAATTATTGCAAATAAATTCTATATGTTAAAGCAAAATTTAATTTCAACATTTTATTAATAAAAAGTAGTTCAACTAACAAGAATAATTAATGAA
The DNA here is from genome assembly GCA_949673435.1 of Macaranga tanarius. NCBI lineage: Eukaryota > Viridiplantae > Streptophyta > Magnoliopsida > Malpighiales > Euphorbiaceae > Macaranga > Macaranga tanarius. Next base: position 2,124 of record CATIWO010393584.1, read on the forward strand.
ATTTCTTAATAAAAATATATATAACAAGATTATGAAATTTTTAAAATTTTTTAGCATATAAAAATATTTTCTAAAAAATTCTAAAATTTATAAAAAATATTTTTATAAAAACTTTTAAGCTTATAAATTTTTTTTTAATTTTTTAAAACGTATATCACTTGATCTGTAAAAAAATTTAAATTTTTTTATAATCTCTAAAATTAATAAATATTTTTAAATCTATAGAATTTTTTTTTTAAAATTGTTAAGTGCATATAAAAGTTTTAATTATTTTTTTAAAATGTATATCACATGATTATAAAATTTTTAAATATTTTTAAAAACTTTAGGTTTATAGAAAATAATTTTTTAACTTTTTTTAGAAATTTTAAAAATTAAAAATTATTTTTCTATAACCTACAAAATTTTAGAGACTTCATATATAGATATTGTGACACCCCTTCTCATCGGCACCCACATCAGACAGACACACCGCATGGACTGTCCAGCGCGGAGTGACAGCGTGGAAAAGTATCACTTCTAAAAGAAACCAACAAGTCTATATCTCAAGCTATCGACTATGCTAATCTCACAATTTTGATATCTTAGCTTTTGTTACATTCACCAAATCCTCACAATGCATAAATAGCAAGGAACACAATCTCGTCAATGAAACATAAATTCTAGAAACCATAGGATACATAGATATACAAACAGGAATTTATACAATAGTAGTATCCATCAGCTGGGGATAACTGGGGGAAAGGGGCTATCAAATATATATACATGAGAGATACTCCAAAAAGAGTCGAGCCCTAACATTCCTAAGTGTAGGTAGTTCAACTACCCCAGGTTATGCCACCCACAAGTATACTCAAAGTTGGTGACAACAACTCTAAATTCTCAGCACAACCTACAAAAATATAAAAAGACATTAACAGTGGCTATGTCCAAATCAAAGTGACTCGGACACCAGTGCGGTTGCATGGCATACAGTGATGGTCGTCAGGTATCCATCCACAAACTCGATCCTCTGCGTGCGGGTACTGTGCTTAGTCGCTATCGGCACTATGGATATCTGAAAAGACAAATCCGCATCTGTGTCATGGCGAATATAATAAACTATCTTGGTCTCGTCTCTCTGCACATCATGTGTTCGGACGACCTAATGTATGGCCATCTATGCTCTATACAAATATGTATAGAATAGCTAGGTTGAAAAAGAAAAACATTTTATAAAGGGAATGGTGAGTATTTTCGTATGAAAATACTCAGTGAGCAGACTAATAAATACTCCCGGTAACTAGTTTCACAATCAACTCAATATTAACGAAAATAGTATAAAATAAGCAATTATTTCTAATTACTTAAATCCAAGAAAATAAATCAATAGATGTGTTTATAAGTAAAGCATCAGCAGAAACATAGCAGTCTTATTTAATCACAACAGCTCAACCGAAATGTTTAAAACAACTTAAATATATAACGGATCACAAATGATTCGTTTAAATAGTATATAACTAGGTTGCTATCAATGTGGTGGGTACCAATCAGCACATTGAAGGTTCGGACCAGGTATGCATACCATTATTATTAACCACTAAAATTAGCCCCAAAGGTTTCATAATCACATATCACTGTATTCCGGATAAAGAAAATAACATGAGTCGCTGTGTCCCGGACACAATCTTACATCTCATTGAACCCTGTCGTTCCCCGGACATAGTCTTACTACAACCTTTTTCTTTTAATGTACATATGCTCAAAATTAATCATATTTTCAATATATATATATTTATATTTATTTTATTATTATTATTATTTTATCAATTTCTATAGATAGCACTAACCACCGCAAATATCAAGAATATTGAAAGATAAATTCCCATCAAATTAAATGGTAATAATAATAAATCTCAGATCAACAGAAATAGATAAATCAAAATAAGTTATCTGATTCAAGTCAATCAATAAAATAAAATTTGTTCTTCATCAAGAAAATTTTTAATTGCAATAAAAATTAAATGCATCAAAATAATATAAACAAATAAATAAATAATTGGCAAAATAATTAACAATATATATATAACGAGATAAATAAATAAATAAACAATAAATAAATAAATAATTTAGCAAAATAAATAACAAATTATATAAATAAATAAATAAACAAGTAAAGAAGGAAATAAGTATCCACTCACAAATTGAAATTCCTTTTTGTTCTGCTTCTCCGACCGTTGTTTTTTTTTTTTTTTTGGGCTAAGTTTGGTACCAAAACTTAGCAATCCTTATATACTCATGTAACTTATGCATGAGTCACTCTCCTTCCCTCCCCTGGGCCAACACGTGGCCTAACTCTCTGTTTTTTTTTTCAAATGGCGGTTGATGCCGTTTTAAATGTTTAGTCCTCAAACTTTTTTGGTTTCAATTTAGTTCTTTATTTAAACTTATTTTCTATACAATTTAATCCTACACTAATATATTATTAAATATTCGGGTACGGACCCGACAACTCTTCCCCACTTAAAAAATTTCATCCTCGAAATTTGAGGGCACAAATAAACATAGCTCAATCATGAAGAAATAATTGTGGGTACCGATGCCTCATATCCTCTTCTCGCTCCCACGTGGCTTCTTTGCGAGGAGGATTTCCCTATAGCACTTTGACTAATGGAACGACCTTGTTGTGCAGTATCTTTTAATCTTTGGCAATGATCAATACCGGTTCTTTCTTGTAGCTTAAATTTTCTTTCAGTTCCACGGATTATTCTCGTAGTACGTACGAAGGGTCACTTCTGTATCTCCTCAGCATCAACATGACATACTTAGGGGTAGTGCCAATCGATAGGCCACTGGCCTAACACGCTCGATCACCTCGTATAGTCCTATAAACCTTGGGCTTAATTTATCATGTTTGCCAAATCTCAACACGTCCTTCTAAGGAGACATCTTCAGAAACACCTTCTCTTCTACCTTATATTTAATATCAGCTCGTTTCAAGTTGGCGTAACTTCTTTGTCTATCTTTAGCTGCTTTCATATTGGCTCAAACTATACAAAGATTCTCTATAGTTATCTGCACCAATTCCGGGCCCAATAGCTTCCTTTCTCCAGCTTCCTCCCAATAGATAGGGAATCTATATTTTTTCCTATATAGCGCTTTAAACGGGGACATATCAATGCTACTCTGGTAGCTGTTGTTATAAGCAAATTCCATCAATGATATTTACTTATCCCAGTTGCCCCCGAACTTAAATGCATTAACCCTAAGCATATCTTCCAAAATTTGTATGGTACATTCGATTTGACTGTCTATTTAAGGATAAAAGGCCATACTAAACTTCAGTTTAGTACCCAACGCTTCTTGCAAACTTGGCCAGAATCGTGAGGTAAATCTTGGATCTCGATCTGACACGATCGACACTAGAGCTCTATGCAGTCTCACGACCTCCCCTACATATAATTCTACTAACTTATTTAAATTATAGTTGGTTTTAACTGAAAAGAAGTGTGCCGACTTCGTTAATTAATCCACGATCACCCAAACAACATCATATCCCCTTTGGGTCCTTGGTAACCCTACCATAAAATCCATTGTGAGGTGTTCTCACTTCTAATCAGGAATTGACAAGGATTGTAGTAGCCCTGCGGGATGTTTGTATTTAGCTTTCACCTGCTGATACATCAAATGCTTAGATATGAACTCCGCTACATCCTTTTTCATCCCTTTCCACCAATAGTTTTCTTTCAGCCGATATCACGTGCCCAAGAAACGCAACCTTATCCAATCAGAATTCGCATTTGCTAACTTTGTGTATAATTATTTGGCTCTCAAAATCTCCAATATCATCTTCAGATGTTCCTCGTGTTCCTCTTTTGACTTCGAGTACACCAAAATATCGTCAATGAATATGATCATGAACTTATCCAGATACGGTTTGAATACACAATTTATCAAATCTATGAATGCAGCTGGTGAATTTATGAGTCCAAACGGCATTACTAGGAACTCGTAGTGTCTATATCTCATTCTAAATGTAGTATTTGATACATCAGATTCCTTGATCCTTAACTAGTGATAACCAGAGTGCAAATCGATCTTTGAGAACACCTTTGCTCCTTGCAATTGGTCAAATAAGTCTTCGATTATGGGTTCTGGGTAAAGAATATTTGTTCCAGATTGTGACCTTATTCAACTATCTATAATCTATACACAGTTGAAAAGATCTATCTTTCTTCTTGATAAACAGCATGGGTACACCCCAAGGTGAAAATTTTGGTCGAATAAATCCCTTATCCAATAGTTCCTATAATTGTGCCTTCAGTTCCTTCAACTCTGTTGGAGCCATCCTATATGGTGTCTGCGATATAGGAGCCGTCCCAGGTATAAGTTCAATTTTAAACTCGATTTCTTATTCTGGTGGTAATCCCGATAAATCTTTAGGAAACACGTCCACGAACTCATTTACCACCAGTAGTTCCTTCAACTTCGCACCATCCTTTCTTTCTTCGACTACTGAAGCTAGATAAGCTTTATACCCCTTTCTAAGATATTTTTCGACTTTCATTATCAAAATTATCTTAATAGGAGTCTTTCTATCTTCTCCAACAAATATTATCTTCCTTCCGTTTTCTCTTTCCAACTCTACTTGCCTAGTGAAGCAATTCACATTGGCTCGGTAATAGCTCAATCTATCCATTCTGAGTATTGTATTAAACTCATCAAGATGTAGGGGTATGAAATCCCATATCATTTTACCCCCATCAATTTCTACCAAAACATTCCTACACATATTCTTACATACAATACTCATACCCATAGACATGCTCACAACCATAGGTTCGTTCAAGTAATTCATCTTAAGTTTATTATGAATCACGAAAGTTATTGATATAAACGAATATATAGCATCAAAATCAATCAATATACGTGCTAACTTACTATTGTTGTGAGCCTTGCCTGCTATCACATCCGGGGACTTTTCTGCCTCATTTTCACCGACAGTATAGGTCCTCACTTATTGCACACCACTTGCTGCAGCGTTTGGCCCTCCTGGTTGATTTTGTTAGGGTTGTATTGCTTCATTTCTTTCTTTGGCCATATTCACAGGCCTTCCTACTCTGGTTGATCTTCCACCTCGCTCACTACTAGGAGCATACGATGCTTGCACTGACGGTTCTCCTAGTTGGTTTTTCGTACAGTTTCTGGCATAATGTCCAATCTTATTATACCAGAAATATCTAACCTCTAACTGGCCGCACCTTCTTGAATGATTCTTCCTACATACATTGCACCATGGCAGTGCGTCTCTTCCTTACGTGCCATATCCAATATTTATTTATCCTGACAATCTTACCGGCTGTCTAACTGATGCCTGACTTCCATGGGGTCAATTTCCACCCCCTCACATCATATTACTTCTAGGATAATGAGAGAATCTTAATTGTGGCTCCTCATTCCTTTTCCAGGGTTATTGCGATGACTTGGGCTGCTGATTTCATCAGGCCTGAGTCGAAGCTTTAAATTCTTTATCTAGCTTTTCTTGCTCCATTGCTTTCTCGAACCAGCCTCAGAATGTAGTTCCAGCATACAGGTTCAACTTTCCTCTTAAGGATATGTGTAAACCTTCTTTGAACCTCTCACTCTTTCTCTCTTTAGTAGGATAGATATCCTTGGTATATTTGTACAAATCTTTAAATTTATTTACATATTCCCTTACCGTCATCGATCCTTGTACAAGATTAATGAACACAACCATCTTCTCTTTCCGATAACTCTCCATCAGGTATTCTCTATGAAACTCTTCTTGGAACACCTGCCAGTTCAGAGCCTCCTCATAGAGATTCCAAATTTGAGTCAACTAATCATCAGCTTTATCGAACATTAACCCATAAACGTTGCTCATCTTTTCTTCATTGCTCAGTTGTAGGGTCGTAAAAGCCTTCTCCATAGTCTTAATCCATTTGTCAGCCTGACTTAGATCTAACGTTCCATAAAAGTCATACGCTCCACACTTCTTTGCGTGCTCAATCATGTCTCCAGGCCTATTATAATTTTCTCTGTCTCTTTCTGCCATTGCCATGGCCATAGTTCGTGCCAATTCTATAGCATTCATATACATCATTTATGGTACTAGGTTAGCTTTATTTCCACGCACTGCTGTAGTAGCTGTCCATTACGTGCTCACCTTGGTACGTTGAAATTAAGTATCATCGCTCTTGACATTGAACTACCCTACTCACTCTCTATACCTTGTGCATGCTCATCATTCCTTTCGTTCCCAATAGAGACTTCTGATGGGGATCTATTCCGTGGTACATTTTCGCTCCTATTTGCATTCTCTACCCTTTCCACTATATTCATTCTACCTGCTTGGGCACCTCGGCCCTTACCTCGGCCTCTCGGTCTACCTCTAGGTTTATCTTGAGCACCTAAACCTCCTCCCTTAGTTCTTACCATCACCTAATCTGCCATAATTCAATACCAATTCATTCAATACTCATCAATCATCAAATACCACATCATCAATCATCACCATTCATTCATCATATAAATTCCTTCCAAATCCTAAATTTTTATGGCCTAAGCTTCAAAAGTCATTAATAATGCCATTTCCACAGTCTAGATTTTTAAAATCAATAATATTCCTATCTTTATAATCTAAACTTTCAAAACTTAGGCTCTAATATTAAAAACTGTGACACCCCTCCCCACTAGCACCCACATCGGACAGACACACTGCCTGGACTGTCCAGCACAGAGTGACAGCATGGAAAGGTATCACTTCTAAAAGGAACTAGTAAATCTATACCTCAAGCTATCGACTATAATAATCTCATAATTTTGATATCTTAGCTTTTGTTACATTCACCAAATCCTCACAATGCATAAATGGCAAGGAACGCAAATAAAACATAAATTCTAGAAACCATAGGATACATAGATATACAAATAGAAATTTATACAATTGTAGTATCCATCAGCTGGGGAGAACTGGGGGAAAGGGGCTATCAAATATATATACATGAGAGATACTCCAAAAAGAGTTGAGCCCTAACATTCCTAAGTGTAGGTAGTTCAACTACCCTAGGTTATACCACCCACATGTATACTCAAAAGTGGTGACAACAACTGTAAATTCTCAACCCAATCAAGAAAAATATAAGAAGACATCAACAACGGCTATGTCCAAATCAAAGTGACTCGGACGTCCAGAGCGGTCGCATGGCATACAGTGATGGTCGTCAGGTTTCCATCCACAAACTCGATCCTCTATGTGCGGGTACTGTGCTTAGTTGTTATTGGCACAATGGATATCCGAAAAGACAAATCTGCATCTGCGTCATGGCGAATATAATAAACTATCTTGGTCTCGTCTCTCTGCACATCATGTGTCCGGACGGCCCAATGTATGGCCATCTATGCTCTATATAGATATGTATAGAATAGCTAGGCTGAAAAAGAAAAATATTTACAAAGGGAATGGTGAGTATTTCCGTATGAAAATACTCAGTGAGCAGACTAATAAGCACTCCTAGTAACTAGTTTCACAATCAACTCAATATTGACGAAAATAGTATAAAATAAGCGATTATTTCCAATTACTTAAATCCAAGAAAATAAATCAACATATGTGTTTATATGTAAAGCATCAGCAGAAACATAGAAGTTTTATTTAATCACAATAGCTCAACCGAAATGTTTAAAATAACTTAAATATATAATTGGATCACAAATGATTCGTTTAAATAGTATATAACCAGGTTGCTATTAATGTAGTGGGTACCAATCAGCACATTGAAGGTTCAGGCTAGGTATGCATACCATTATTATTAACCACTCAAAGTAGCCCCAAAGGCTTTCATAATCACATATCACTGTATCTCGGATACAGAAAATAACATGAGTTGCTGTGTCCCGGATACAGTTTTATATCTCATTGAACCCTGTCGTACATCGGGCACAATCTTATTGTAACCTTTTTCTTTTAATGTACATATGTTCAAAATTAATCACATTTTCAATATATTATTATTATTATTATTATTATTATTATTATTATTATTATTATTATTAGTATTATTATTATTATTATTTTATCAATTTCTATAGATAGCACTAACCACTTTAAATATCAAGAATATTCAAAGATAAGTTCCCATCAAATTAAATGGTAATAATAATAAATCTCAAATCAACAAAAATAGAGAAATTAAAATAATTTATCCGATTAAAGTCAATTAATAAAATAAAATTTATCTATATATAACGAGATAAATAAATAAACAATAAATAAATAATTTAGCAAAATAAATAACAAATTATATAAATAAATAAACAAACAAACAAATAAATAAATAAATAAACAAGTAAAGAAGGAAATAAGTATCCACTCAAAAATTGAAATTCCTTTTTGTTCTGCTTCTCTGACCGTTGTTTTTTTTTTTTTTTTTTTTGGCTAAGTTTGGTACCAAAACTTAGCAATCCTTATATACTCATGTAACTTATGCATGAGTCACTCTCCTTCCCTCCCCTGGGCCAACACGTGACCCAATTTTTTTTTTTTTTTCTCAAATGACGGTTGATGCCATTTTAATTATTTAGTCCTCAAACTTTATTGGTTTCAATTTAGTCCTTTATTTAAACTTATTTTCTTTACAATTTAGTTATACTCTAATATATTATTAAATATTCGGGTACGGACCCGACACACACACACACACACACACATATATATATATATATATATATATAATCCTTATATACTCATGCAACTTATGCATGAGTCACTCTCCTTCCCTCCCATGGGCCAACACGTGACCCAACTCTTTTTTTTTTTTTTTTCAAATGGCGGTTGATGCCATTTTAGTTGTTTAGTCCTTAAACTTTTTTGGTTTCAATTTAGTCATTTATTTAAACTTATTTTCTATATAATTTAGTCATACTCTAATATATTATTAAATATTCGGGTACGGACCCGATATATATATATATATATATATATATTATTTAACTAACTTTTATTAATTTACATTAAAATTAATTTTTTTTTTATTTTTACGATTTAATTGCAACAATTTCTTAAAAAATAATGTAATATAATTTTAAAAAAATAATGTCCAAATGGAAAAAAAATATAAAGATCAAATGTAAACTTCGGGATAAAGTTGAAGGTCCAATTTGTACCTTATTCCAATATTAAATATAACGACTAATATGCCTTTAATGTATTAGTTTCAAATTAACTTTTAAATCCTAAAATTTTACACATAAGTTAGTAAAATGTTTTTATATTATAAAAGCATATATATAATCCTTTCAAATCCTATATTTAATTATATTACATCAAAAAAGAAAAAACTCCATAAATAAAGATTTTCTTTCAAAAGACTTTCTTAAAAACTCTCTTTTCTTACTTAAAAATTTTTCAAAAAACATCATCTAAAAATATTTATTGATTAATTACCAACTTAATTAAAATAAAATATTTATCTGTATTTTAAAAATATTTTTATTAATTTTAGGTTATTTACAAAAAAATACATATATTTTAATGGTTTTTGCAATTTAATTATATACTCTTAGTTTTGGAAATTTTATGCATAAATTTTTTATTTTTGTAATTTTATGCACAGATTAAAAATCCGGTGAAATCTTGCTGACGTGGCCACCAAAAAAGTATGAGTCAATCAACGTAGGCACTACGTCAAAACACATCATTTTGATTATTTATAAAACAATGTACAAACTTTGATTTTTTTTTTGCAAATTTATCAAGAATTATTAATTTTTTGACAATTAATGCATGTAAATATATGTATATTTTGTTTAATGTACATTTTTTCAATAGATATATGTAAAAAGATTATTTAAGTAACGAGAGTTCAAAAATTAAATTCTTAATTAAAAAATTATTAATTTTGTTAATTAGTATTTTAATTCAATTGCTACATTCAAATTAATACTTTTTTATTATTTTTATTTAAATTATTATTTATTAACTAATTTAATTAGTTTAAATTTTAAATTTTATTTAATTAATGTAACATTAAATAGTAATTTTATATTATTTATTAAATTAACATCTTTATATAATTATAAAATCATAATATTTTTTTAAAATGTTAATAAAAGTTAATTTAATTCTAAGATATCAAATGAAACTTTTCAAAAATTTTAAAACATAAATATAAAATTTTTAAAAATTACTATTTAATTTAATTAAGTAAACATTAAAATTTAAACTACTTAAATTATTTTATAAATAATAATTTTCCTCAAAATAATAAAATAAGTATAAATTTGTATGTAACAATTGAATTAAAATAATAATTAATGAAATTAATTATTTAATATGTCGTCGTAACAGGTTTTGCTGCTAAAAGATTTTAGCAACTAGAAAAAATTAGTGATCGCAAATAACTTTTTGCAAAAATGTATACTGTGATTGCTAAAAATTCACTAATAGTGACTATAATAACGACAACATTATTATCACAATTAGTTTATGCAAATAACTATTGAGTACAACTAATTGTGACCAAGAAATTTGGTCGCAATTGTGTAGTCCTAATTGAAGACCACATGATTGGAAAGATGAATATACATTTTTAAGATCATATTGAGACATCATTATTTTTTAATTATTTATATTGTATATTATATATATATATATATATATATAAATGCATATTCAAACCTATAAAAATTGCAAATAATTTCATACATTTAAATTCAAAAAAATTATGTTGTTTAATAAGTCTTAATATAAATTATCCCTACACAAACACAATATACTAATAACTCCTACCAAATAGTACTACATGTCCCATTTTTGATACATAAATCTTTGAAGGAAAGCTCATCAGCTTCAAGCATATGTACATGTCCCATTCTTGGTCGCTTTTGTGCATTTAGATCCACATGACGTAAAACAATAGGAAGAACTCGTTTCAATGCTCTTGAAGAAGGCTTCTCAGGTAGCTTGGGATCTAGAACTCCCTCAGGATTCTTGTTAGCGACCATCCTCTTAAGCCATTCAACTATGTTCACCTGAAATGTTTTCTTTATCTTAATAATTAAAACCAATAAATAACATATGAAGCAAAATAAAAAGAGCCTAATAATGCTAATGACATTCATCTCATCAGCAATTTTGAGCTTTTAAATGTAACTTGCATGCACTATTCAAATTCAATAACAAGAATTGCTTTTCAAAAGATATTCATTTACCTTTACATGATCCATCACGTACATCATGCCTGCACAAGAAACAAAACAGGAGAAGCAAATTATTATTATTATCTGAATAGTACTACAACAGAAAATGGTGATTGATCTCAATTTGATTTATGCATTTTATAGAGTCATTTTTAAATCAGCTACTAGTATCCCATTTTCACCGAAGCAAGAAGGAAAATCTCTCATGTTTTTCCACATACACTTCAGCTCAATTTTGCATCTAAAATTAACAGAACAAAAAAACAAACTCAGAAATGGAGCAAACAGTAACAAGTACAAAAAAAAGGAAAACATTTTGACACGAGAGCTAAATAGCTATTACCTCAAAACTGGTTCAGAATCTGCAACTCAAGTCTTGATTTCACCTGGGTATCTTCTACTTCGATGCATTGCTAGAAAAAAAATAAAGCAATCAATAGGCTTAGCGAAGAAGATAGATAGGGAGAGGGGGAAACCTACAAAAGGATTACAGATTCATAGAACTGAAGAACCATCTAGTAACTCTCAAGGTAAATATAAAATCTAAAAGACTAAAACCTACTAAAGAAGCCTATGAGGCCTGGACCAATTGGTCTAGGCGGAGTCCCTGGGACCTTAAGGTCCCAGATTCAAATCTTAGGAACCTCACTCCCCTAGGTATATATATATATATATATATTTGTTTGTTTGTAGTATTTGTAATAGTTGTAATAGCTTGAAATAGTTGTTCTAGCTTGTAACAATTGTAATAATTACTGAAGATTACTCCCCATACTGTTGTAAGCTTTCCGATGTGAGTTTGTATCAAATGTACTATCTCCGACAAAAAAAAAAAACCTACTATTCCGACAAAAAAAAAAACCTACTAAAGAAAGTGCATATGCGGAAGGCATCATCCCCGATTTATTCACAACACTTGAGAATGCAGTTCTTTCAAACATCCAACTATTCCTTCACACAATAACAAGAGAGTTACCAGATGGTACATCCATAATAGCTCTATGATCTTGTGCTAACAAATCAAGAGAAAACCTAAGTCAGTTTGGAATACGGACAATGGAAAAAAGTACTTCACACAATGACAATTCTATTTTGCAGAACTACATATTTAAACTTTCAGTATCATTCTGGACAAGTACTGAACAGGATTCTTATGTAAAAGAGACAAAGAAAAGAAAATAAAAAAAATAATCATGCACAGAAGATATTTCTTCTAAAAAGACCTCAACAACATGCTCACACGTCATTTCTCACAATATTTAACTCAATCCACTACCTAAAGAAGCTACATTCTGTAGCCAACATGTAATTAAAGTTAATAAATACGAAATGCTTATGTACATACCACAGACTGACTTGAAAACTTTATTGCAATCCTTCACAATATTTTCAAATTTCTTGATATAACAACGAGAACCAGAGGACTTCCCGTGCCCTTCATAGTCAATTCCAAACACTGCATATATTGCACTTGCTAGCCTGATTCCACATTCTATTAAAAATCATGACGCACAACACAAATCCATTAATCCATATATTGATATATATAGAAGCAAAATATATATCACTATCAGTACTTGAAATACACGTGGTATAAATACTTCAGAGATCACTTTAACTACTCCAAAAACTAGGATGGCACAAAAACCTACCTCTCCTTTGAAGATCAAATAATGTGTTTTAACTTTGCTATCATAAAATTCAGAAGCAGCAACGTCCATTCCAATAACCACCTAACAAAATGGAGCATTGGCCTGTTAGCACTGACGTAAACAAGAGTAAGATACAGGAACAATTACCTCCCTGTTGAGAGGGAACTCTGATGGCCTCGTAACAATTGTTGATTCTTGCAAGCTCTTCTAGGCTTGTGAATGTTAGAGCTGAGGGAGTAGGCACAGAGTTGTAAAACGATTGAGATTTGAAAATGAGAAAGGCCTCACAAGTCGTGTTTTGGCCATTGCAAGTGTAGCATTGCTGTTGTAAAAAGATAGTCCTGTCTCATCATTGCTGTTGCAGTCTGGAGCAGCTTTTGCTGAGTAGTTGTATTGAGCACAAGTGAATGAAGTGAAGAAGCTGAGTACAAGACTCGCAAATTTAGCATAAGTGGATATATTAAATTAAATTATGATAAAGATTACAAATGCACAACAGTAATCTTAACTTGACCAAGTTTCTGTATTAATATACAATATCAATGTTGCTATTGTAGAGATAAGAGAATATTCTTAGACGTAAAGTGATAAAGATTAATCAATAATGTTGCTCTAAGGAATAAAATGTTGCTGCTGCTATAAATATAAACATAAAATGAGATAGAAGAATAGATAAAACCTTATAGGATTATGTAAATGCAGATCTGTCTTCATACTCCTCTTCTATGCGGCATTGTTGTCGTTGTGTTTGTGTCTGCGAAAAATGCTGATTTTGACGACACAAAAAATCGAAGAAGAATGGAATAGTTAACACGTTGATTGAGCATAAATAAGCATATTATCAAGACAAAAGAGTTAAAAAGATGCCTACATATGGCTAGTGTGAAACCACTCATAATCACTGCAACACAGCAAATAATAGCTCAAATAATTTTCATATAAGTAAATGTATTTCTTCATGTTTACAAGTTACAACACTCACTTATATGAAGGACTGAAGTATAGACAAATTATTTTCAAGGACAATTAGTGTCATATAAGTGAAAAAATTTAGGAAACAGAGCACCATTGAAATCTAATAAACAACAATAATAGCTAAACACTCACATATCTTTGTAATTAGACTTGGCTTCAAGTGGGAGATCCACCTACATTGGTGCTTCAATTTCATCCTGCATATCAATCAATACATTACTGTGTAATCTTAGCAATGAAATCAAGAATTAGCAAAAGAGGAATCAAGAGAATTCTTATCTTAACAGAAATTAATATAAATCGAAGAGAATTGTTAATAGAAATTAACATAAATTGAGAGAATGAAAAATTTACCTCTGTCGGTTATAGGTCGCTGGAGCTTCCTAAATCCAAATAAATCCTCATCATCATCATCATCGTCTTGCTTCAATCACTCAAACAACAAAATTTATCTTTCTGGAGAAGAGAGTAGGAGAGCCAGAAACATTTTGTTTATTTCTTGTAGTGCTTTTTAATGTTGTAAAAAAAGTTTGTCATTTGATTACTCAATTTTCGGCGAATTATAACACAACACAATTGATGTCTAATATTTGAAGACTTGACATTTATAATTTGAAATCCAGATAATAACACAGCTGATATCTTCCTATGCTATAAAGTAAAGAGCATTACATGAGCAACACATTGTTAAACAAGGCAGTGCCTTATGACTTCAACACCATCTACACAGCTTAAATATTATTAAACGGTAAAAGTTCAGTACCTACTAATACTATATCCATTATCAATCATATCCTCCTTTACTTAACTGCAATCTAAGAATTAACCACTCTGCAATTCTTCCTAATCTGTCCACTAGACCCTGTAAGCGGACGAATATTTCCCATTTTGATCATGGAATTAACAAAGTCATTGAAGAAAAGCGTGGTGTTGCTGCTGTAACTTTGAACAATACTTTTGGTAGTGGAGACAGCCTCATTACTTGAGAATAGAATTTGATCTGAACCAAGAAGACCCTTATTGTTTATTAAATTCTGAAAATAGTGGTTGTCGAAAAGATCGGTAGAGTTACGATCAAGTGCAGTTGTCTTGTTTCCATCTCCATTTATGGGGCAGAGATTTTGTAGATCAGATAACATATTTGATTCAAGTGTAGGATCAGGAGAACCAGATCCTGAGAAGTTGAACAGTCTATTGCTGAAGGTTGCACATTTTGCTAGACCAATTGTATGACCACCTACACTTGACAAATAACCATATTGCTTTAGATTATAGCATTAACATATAATATGAAAAATATGATACATGTATATTAATAGGAATATGAAATTAAGAATTAATCGAGTTGAGTAGAGACGAACATAATTTGTGACTGTTATTTACCTGATAAGGAGACAACATCAGTGATGTTGAGACCTACAGCAACAAATTTGGCAACGATTGCATTAAGTCCTTCAAATGGAGAAGGCAGTGCATTATTTGCCTCTGTTTGGTTAGAAATCAACCCATCTCTTCTTCCAAGCAAAACTTTCCATGTTGGTCCTCCACTCTGAATTAAAAAAATATTGTCATTAATTAACATCAATGTCACTAGTGTTCATTTAACTTGGTAAGCCAGCAATTAGTGCAAAATCCAACAAAATAAAATGAATAATAAAAAAAAAGTTGATACGCTGCCCGGACCAGTGTTACCAAGTATGCAGATAGTTTTGGTAGGCCCAACAAAAATGAAAGCAGAAAATAATACTTGTCTAATATATGATAGATAAGGATAGGATTATTGGGTTGGATTATTTGAAATAGAATACATTTGAGTGATAGGAAGAACTTTTTCCAACATATATTAATACATGATTATATTTCAAAATTTTTTATTTAGTTAGAAAAAGGAGTTTTAAACGACAACTCCTTATATTACCAAAATGGGAGAAGAGATGGGTTGATTTCTAACCAAACAGAGGCAAATAATTTTATATGCCAATCTGTTTGGTTAAGGAATTTATATTACCAAAAGTACTGAATCTCGTGCAGCAATGGCTAATATATCAGCACAAGATACAACTCCACTGCACTGGCTTTCAACTGCTGCTTTTATTGCGTCTACAACTTCAAATCCTCTCGCTGAGTTCAGGTTAGCCAACGCAAACTTCTCTCCATCACTTCCATCTAGCAAAACAGATCCATCGCAACCCTGACGCCACCAACAACAAAGTTAATGCTTTGTATTGTAACTAAAAATAGTTTACAACTTCCCCAACTAATTTTTACCATTCATATAAAAACATGAAAGATTTTTGTTTATGTCCAGAATATTCACCCGATGATTAATGAGTGGGTCAGTTAAAATTATAATCGAGTGTAGATAAACATTTTTCCAATAAAACGTACAAGAACATTTTCTAAACGGCGTATTACACCCAATGAATATACGAGGCATATTAGTAATAACATTTAAAATAATTGTCAATAACAAGTAAAATACGTAACTAAACATATATCATTAGTGCCATGAAGAAATGTAATGTAATAGACTTTTCAGGTAAAAGATATCTGCCAATCAAATTTGAAATAATTCACCTCGTTACACTAATATTAGTTAGACGAATTTAGAAAGATTTTAAATTCGAGTTTCTTCATTATCAATACAATAAATTTATCATTTTTATAGCAAGTATTTCATAGAAGGGCTCTTTCTATTATAATTTATATAGCCTATGAAGATGAATAATAATAATAATAATAATAATAATAATAATAAAGAATTGATGGGTTATATATAGATCAACATTAACTCACATTCACAAAGCAATCATGGAAATGAAGTCGAAGCAAAGAAGCTGCCATTCGCATTTCAGCCTTAATAGCATTTTGAACCTCTTTTCGCACGATTTGAAGAAGTTTGGGGCAAGTTGTTGAGTAGAAATCAGTACTTAGTTGGGATCTCACATCGACTGTACAAAACATCAAAATTATTGTTACAAACAAGCAATAGCACTGATACTTGCTTAAACTCTTCATGGCTTTTCTTTTCTACAAACACTTCTCACACAAGCAACTTAAAATAACACTAGCTACAAAGCAACCCTAATGCTAATAAGATTAATGGGCAAAGACTTATATGCATTACCAAACTTCTATGTTCTATTTATAGGCATTTCCGTACCATGCACAAATAAAATAACAACTATATATATATAATATATATATATACACACACACACACATATTAGTGCTGATGATGCATGGCGGCTGTGGCTAGCTATAGTGCTTATTATTGTCTGTATTTGAAATGCTGCACTGACCTTGGTAATTGCTTCAACCTAACAGATTAGCATATAAAATTACCGACATTAGTTAGGGAAAATTGGTGGGTTCTTAGTTATCAGATCCATTGGATTTTAATTAATCTGTCAATGCAATTTGTTCATGAATCAAAGTCCTGCACGCCCAAAAGCACTAGTGCTTAATTAATAAAAGAAAGCTAAGCTTTTCTGGAACCACTTTGATACATGGTGCTAGGTTAATATCAAATCATGTTCATGCATGTGCATTAAGCATTTATTTTAGATTATAAACTGTGTCAGTATTAGGCATGTTGATTACTTAATTAGACATATTGTAATGGCTGAATGCATAGTTTCACCCCTTAATTTTACAAGATTAATTTTTGGCACTCATCAACTTTTATTATTTTCTATTTAGCCTGTAAACTTTTATTTTAAACCTTTGTTCCCCCCTAAATTTGTTCTTTTTGATTCAATTTAACTTAATACAATATTCATATGAATGCTAAAAATTAGCTTTAAAATAATAAAATTAAAAATTAAAATAAAAAAGTTAGAAAATTTTATTTTCATTTATAATATCCTTTTTAATTAGATTTTTTTATTTTATATAAGTTCCTTTTGTATCCATATCAACATTAATTTATAAAATATAATGATTTTATGAATTGTAGGGGTTAGATAGGTTCAAAATAAAAGTTTAAAGGTCAGATAAAAAAAATAATATAAATTGAAGAGTGCTAAAAGTTAATCATATAATTTTAGGGCTAAAACTATGCGTTTTAACCTATTGTAATAGATTCATTTCTTTTTTGTTGATTTGATAATTTATCTCTTACATTATGAGGCCAAGTTATTTAACTTTTAACACTCCAATAAAATTAAGGGAAACTCTTATATGCATCCCTAAACATTATATTAAATTATGTGATTCATGATATTATTTACATTAGCCCAAAATGTATTATGAGCTTTTATTTAGAGTATGGGCCTTTAGTATTTTAGAGTTTGTTAGGATACAAAATAACATAGTTATTTAGAATAGTTATGTTTACTTTTTCTTAGTTTTCATCTGCATTTGCTTGATTATTGCATTGTTATTATTATTTATGTTGTTTTTATCTTACTTTTGTATTTTGTTGGTTCTCTTAGGTTTAATTCATACTTGGAAGTGCATTTGGATATTTTAGAGTGAAGAATGGTATATAAAAAGCAAAGGAAGAAGAAAGTGAGCTTGTGCTGAGTCATCACTGGAGTGCCGAGTCATCACAAAGAGGAACTATGCCGAGTTATGCTGAGTCGGTATGGTGGCACGAGTCGTGACAGAAAGAGTTGCAACTTTCCAGTTTTGAGTAATTTTTGTATTTTGGCCATAATTTCCTCTATAGACCTTCATATGAGATGATTTAAGTAGTGTTGGAAAGATGATTCAAAGGGCTACAACTTTCATGAAGAGACTTTCTGAAGGTAACTTCATTTTGATGGATAAAAATGCCCTTGAAGTTACTACATCTGTACAGAGTAGTGACTTTTCATTTCAAATGGTGCCTTTCTAATTCAAAATGAATTAGAATTATTTGTAACCACCTCTAAGGTCTATATGTACATCATTTCTGATCTCAAGAGGAGAAGTAGAAGTTCTATTATTAGATATTAGAAAGTAAATTTTAGTAAAAGTATTTTTAAGAAGACATTTTCAAGGAGACAAGGAAGTTAGTCAAGGAGGCTATTCAATATCAAGAAACTACTTAGAGGGCATTGGAGATTTTATCAATACATTTTCTATCTCTTTTTCTCTTTTCTTCTATTTAGTTTACTTGATATTTACATTAGTTTCTTGTAGTTATTTGATAATTATCAATATGTATCTTGCCTAATTCCTTATTTATTAGAATTGCAAGGATGAATTAATCTTATGAACTGCATCTTTATTTCCTTTATAATACGTGAATGATTGGATTTCAATTGAGTGTTTAATTATGTTGTATATGCTTGATTACCATGTATAATATGTTAATCAAGGGTTCACAATGAGAGTTGGGATTTTTAATAGAAATACATTTGAATTCACTTAAAGGATATGAAAGTACTTGGAGACAAGAAATTAATTTTAGGGGTTAAAGAATTGACATAGAACTTCATGGTTTTTGTCTATCTCTACAATGATACGAGAGTGCTTGTAGACTCTAGATGGAAATATCCTTATTTGATAACGAGAGCTGCTCTTAAAGATTTTTGGTCACATTCTCCAATCATTGCATATATTTATGTGTTTGTTACTTTTTATAGTTCTTTGATTAATTCTGAATTGTGGTTCTAATGAACCTTACTTGAATTTGTTGTTAGAATATTTAGATTAGTTAGTGTAATTTATAATTTTTTAGTAATTTTAGATTAGTTAGAATAATTTAGTATCTTCTTTTATAATATTTGCCTATCCATCTAAGTATCTACTCAGTTAATACAAAATTTCTCCAAATTTCCTAGTGTTCGACATCCTACTTACTCTATACTTAGTCTTAGAGACTAGCGTATTATATTTGACCCACACCAAATCTTGGCGCCGTTGTCGGGGAATTTGTTTAGAATTTTTATTAACTTAGGGTAGAGAAAGGTTGCTTTAGGCCTTAATTTTTATTTTTGTTTTTATAATTTTGTAAATGATTGCTTTTATAAGAGATGTGGAGATAGTTTGATTAGAAGGTGCATTCCTCAAGATGAAGTATAAGATGAATCAATATTTTGCTCATTTTGGCTATACCATTAAGTCTCCTCCACCATCTCCTTTGGAGGACTGAGGGAGTTTTTCTTTTTCCCTATCTTTCTTTTATGTTTAGGATTCATATTGGGGACAATGTGCATTTTTAAGTGTGGGAAAGGGGATATTAGTAGTTGTTATTTAATTATGTTTATTATGTTTATGTTAATATGCAAGTGTCTCTATGCTTTATTTTGCATTATTTTATCTTCTCCACATTAATAAGTAGTTTCTTTTCTAAGTTCATCTTGATTGTGATTGAGGTTTTATCTTTATGCCATGTTAATAATTAACTTTTTATGCTCAATTGGTAGAAATTTTAGAGTTTCATTTAGTATAAGTTTTAAGTTTTTCTTTTTATCTCTTTTTATTATTTTCAAAATCTAGAGAATGTTTAGTTAATTTTCTAACTATACTTAAGGCTAGGATGGTAAGGACTTAGGAAAACTATAGCCATAATATGAGTAACTAGCTTTTCAATAATAGATGAGGACACGAACGAAAAAAAATTGAATTGAAAAAATTTTGAAAAAAAAAAACAAAAGAGAAATTTGATGCTTGTTGATGTAATGTATTTCGAGTAAGTTGTGTGTAAGTGAGTATGCTCCTTAATTATATTCATTCAGAAAGAATGTATAACATCAATAATTATTTGTACTAGTAAAAGAAAATTAGAGTGATGGAGCACAAAATGGACCCGTTAAAAGAAAAAAAAAGAAAATTAGTGGAATGGAGCATAAAATGCACCCACTATACTAAAAATAAAATAAAATTAGTAGAATGGAGTATAAAATGCACCCACTGTAAAAAATAAAGAAATAAATAAATATGTCTAAAAATGCCATGAGAAATATGAGTCAGTGAGTGTGCTTAATCCTTGTCCCAATGGCTAATTTTATTATTAGAAATCCTAAGTTTGAAGAATGAACATTATAGCTAGATAGCTTGGTTAGCATTTTGGCTTTATATTCTTGAATTTGTT
The DNA here is from genome assembly GCA_949673435.1 of Macaranga tanarius. Taxonomy (NCBI): domain Eukaryota; kingdom Viridiplantae; phylum Streptophyta; class Magnoliopsida; order Malpighiales; family Euphorbiaceae; genus Macaranga; species Macaranga tanarius. Next base: position 22,974 of record CATIWO010393584.1, read on the forward strand.
CTTAATAAATTGAGATAAATTGTTAAACTTATTGCTTATGCTATGAAACTTGTTTTCTCTATCATTGTTGAGTATTAAAAGTTTACTTGTTAATTATCTTTTTCTTAACTTCTTTCATAGTTAAGATGGCTTATTAAGATAGCTACATCTATTTTGGAGAAGATAAAGTTTTTGTTGTTTTCTCACTTAGATCTTTATTTCTTGCTTGAGAGCAACCAAGGTCTAAGTCTGGGGAAATTTGTTAGAATGTAAAATAGCATAGTTATTTAGAATAGTTGTGTTTACTTTTTCTTAATTTTCATTTCCATTTGCTTGATTATTGCATTGTTATTATTATTTTTGTTGTTTTTGTCTTGCTTTTGTGTTTTGTAGATTCTCTTAGGTTTAATTCATGCTTAGAAGTGCATTTGGATGCTTTAAAGTGAAGAATGGTGTATAAAAAGTAAAGGAAGAAGAAAGTGAGATTATGCTAAGTCATCACTGGAGTGCCAAGTTGGGATAGAGAGGAACCATGCTGAGTTATGCTGAGTCGGTATGGTGGCACGAGTCATGACAAAAAGAGTTGCAACTTTCCAGTTTTGAGCAATTGTTTTATTTTGGCCATAATTTCCTCTACAAGCCTTCAAATGAGATGATTCAAGTAGTGTTAGAAAGATAAATCAAAGGGCTACAACTTTCATAAGAGACTTTCTGAAGGTAATGTCATTTTGATGGATAAAAATGCCCTTGAAATTACTACATCTACATAGGGTGGTGACTTTTCATTTCAAATGCTGCCTTTCTAATTCAAAATGAATTAGAATCACTTGTAACCACCTCTAAGGTCTATATGTATATTATTTCTAATTTGAAGAAGATGAGTATAAGTTTTATTATTAGATATTAGAAAGTACATTTTAGTAAAAGTATTTTTAAGAAGACATTTTCAAGGAGACAAGAAAGATAGTCAATGAGGCTATTCAATATCATGAAAACTACTTGGAGAGCATTGGAGATTTCATCAATGCATTTTCTATCTCTTTTTCTCTTTTCTTCAATTTAGTTTACTTGTTGTTTACATTAGTTTCTAGTGGTTATTTGATAATTATCAATATGTATCTTGGCTAATTCCTTATTTTTATAATTGTAAGGATGAATTGATCTAATGAACTACATTTTTATTTCCTTTACAATACATGAATGATTTAATTTCAATTGAGTATTTAATTATGTTATATATACTTGATCACCATGTATAATGTGTTAGTCAAGGGTTCACAATGAGAGTTGGGATTTTTAGTGGAAATAAATTTGAATTCACTTAAAGGATAGGAAAGTACTTGGATAGAAGAAGTCCACTTTAAGGGGTTAAAGAATTGGCATAGAACTTCATGGTTTTTATCTATCTCTGTAATGACACGAGAGTGCTTGTAGACTCTAAATGGAAATATCCTTATTTGACAATGAGAGTTGCTCTTAAGGATTTTTGATCACTGATGTGTACTAATCCGCAAGCGTACAGAATCACAACAAGTAGTAAATAAAGATATCATCCCATAGAGATTGGAGATTAAGTACTGCAGTACTCATAATGTTTGATTATTTAGACAACGAAATAGAGTTTGGAATTTTAAAGAAACTAAATTAAGAAAGGTAAAAACTCAAATTTAATACAAATTTTAAAAGCTAGGGTTCCTTATTCTTAATTGACCATTTCAAAGGATTGATTACACAACTAGGTCTACACTAGTTCTAATTCATTTTGAAGGGATCTTAAAAACTATAGATTTTCCTCTCAGACAAACCTATAATTAATTAGAGATTAATCAACACCAAGTTAACCGGCTCTCACTAACCTAATGC
>CATIWO010393586.1:0-12582 GCA_949673435.1 Macaranga tanarius
TCAAATTAAATTTTATTAAATGAATTCTTGTAGTCAGTAATTTTAATTAAATTCCAATAGTTTAAATTGAACATTGTTAATCCTTAAACAAGCTAAAAATTGGAACTAATAGTTGGGTAAGCATTTTAATCCTCGTGGGAACGATACTCTACTCACTTTATACTACTTGTCGAACCTGTATACTTGCGGGAAGCGATCAACCAACTTATTATTTCTGCATCTGGTGGATGCTTGAGCGTGGAAATACTTAGTGTTTGCGTCTCCCTCCCTGAGCAAAAAGATTCCCATTGCCCAAAGAATTCCAGCAATCTGAGATAACCCGATTACATTCCTCCACCCGCAACCATGAGTTCTTAAACCTAAACGAGCGGGATTTTGGTCTCCAAATAGAAATTCCTAAATTCAAAACCAGCGGCAGATGATCCGACGAAGATGTGTCAATATTTTGAATGAAAGCATTAGGAAATTTAGCGAACCAAGAAGAAGAAGTAACCCCTCGATCCAATTTCTCCTCCACCCAATTTCCATCTCCCAAACTTCGGCCCCAAGTGAACTGATACCCTTTAGTTAAAACATCAGAAAGGTCACATGAGAGTAGTGTATCTCGAAAACCACTAATGAGCCAATCTGGATAAGGTGCTCCTCCCTTTTTCTTTGAGATAGTAGATATCTCGTTGAAATCTCCCATAAGAAGCCATGGTAAATTCGAACACCTTGACAGGTGCTTGATGAGTGCCCAAGACTCGCGTCTCTTACCTCAGTCTGGACTACCATAGTAGCCTGTAAATCGCCAATAACCACCAGGAGTCATAGAAATCTCTGAGTCGATAAAGTGCTTTGAAAATCCTATGATATTTACTTGAATAGAGTCCTTCCATAAAAGAACTAAACCTCCACTCCTACCAATACTATCTACCACAAACTCATGATCAAAACCCAGTCTATCTTTCATACCCAAAACTTTATCTGAACCAATCATAGTCTTTATTAGAAATAGAAGATCTGGTTTAAATCGGCCCACCAGATCCTTTATGAGCCGAATTACACGCGGGTTGGCCAGCCCGCGGTAATTCCAAACTATAGAACTCATGGTTCTAGGCAGACCCCCTTAACAAGGCCTGCCTCTGGTCTAGAATTGAATTGAGAATCCATAGTCATCAGGTCCAGCCCAGTCTTATTAGAAGCCAGCCCTCTTGACCCAGTTTCATGCATTTTTAAACTCATCGTGCTACGTTTCCTTTTTGATTCAGCTAAAATGACCCCATCACACTCCTTAAAATCCGGAGCTGATTGAGTCCTGTCAGCCACGATATTTGGTTTAAGAAAGGGAAGTGAAGAAATATCCGCACGATTTCTGTCATATCCATAACGTCCGACATTACCGCCAGTCATTCCTTCCGAAGCAACAAGAGTAGAGATGCCTCATTCACCAGTTCATCGGTTGTCGATCTAAGCCACCGTTTAGCCTCGAGGTTCCGAGATCTTCCCATGGAGGCCCGGAGAGAACTGTCATAGCATTTAGATTGCAGCAGCATAAGATTCTTAAAAACTCTTTCACAGAATTTCTCTGTGTGCCCAATTAACCCATAAACAAAACAAAAATTTGTGAGCCTTTCAAACTTGAAAGACACCACAAACCAATCTCCTCCCTCCTTCTTTAGCTTCATTTTGCACTTGAGTGCCTTTGTTACATCCATCCGAACCCTGATCCTGACATAAGGCCGCCAAAGATTAGCCACATTGGCTGGATCCGATGATATAAACTCACCCAAATAGCTGCCAATATGTTGAATAATCTTCTCTGACCGGAAACCCATCGGAAGATTATGCACCTGAACCCAAAATTTAGAAAATTTAAATAAGAGTTTTTCCAATGGAACAGTTCCATCATACTTATGGAATAATAAGATGTGTTGGTCAAATGTCCATGGCCCATTCTCTATAACACGAGCTTCATCCATTTTATGAAAAAATTGGAAGAGAAACAGTTGATTTCTGAGTTTTGAGATGTGGACTCCCCTCACTGGCCTCTACAACGAAGCCAATGTATTGCGCATGGCGTTGAAATTGATAATTTTGTCGGTAAAAAACTTACCAACATAATAGAAATGTCGAACGACGTCTGGTAGGACCAAATCTGAAACATCAACTACAAATTCATCAATTTCATCATCACTCAAAGAAAGTTCGTTACACTTTTTAGCCAAAAGAGTCTCCTTCGCACCACTGCTGCTTGCCATAACCAACAAAGAAAATAATAGAGAAAAGGACAAACAAAAGAAAAGGAATACTAAAACGAACTAAAGAAAACCCTTGTCACGAGACAAGACAAAACGCTTGCCATAACGACAAGACTTAGGAGGACCTTCCATTGTTTTTAGGAAGATGATACATATCTCGGTCCGAGATTGACTCGGACCGAGAAAATTACCGGTTTGGTCCCCCAATTTTACAGGGAGGCAGTATAATTGAGGGGTTAAAATGTAATTTTACATGTAAAAGTATCTTTTTGCCCTTAACAATTTTTTTCTTCCCGAGGGCAAATTTGTCCTTTGCTCTGCCCGAGACACACTGTGCATGTCTCGGGCAGAGACATGTAGCTTTTCCCTTGTTTTTATTAATATATCTGTTAAAAGTAATTGTACATATTCCCGTTAGATTAATTTTTATTTAATTACAATCATTAATTTTTTTAGTGTATCAATACCTGTAAAATATATCAATGACTATAATTAATTAAATTTTGATTTAACGGTCCTAATTTCAGTTGTATAGATGCAACCATTTACATTGTAGAATGACTCTTATTTACGTGCAAAGAGGAAGATATATATAAAAAAATCTTTCTTTGGTACAAATGTTTATATCTATACAAACGAAATTACAACCATTAGATTAATACTTATTTAATTATTACCATTGATATATATTATAGATATTCATACACAAAAATAATCAATAGTTGTAATTAAATAAAAATTAATCAAACGGTACAAATTTTATTTGTATGAATACAAATATATATATATATTTTATCAGTTTTAAGTCCTGGGAGAGCAGAGGGGATCAAACCTTCGCCCTTTACCCGGATAGGGGGACACCATGCGGGAGAAAACCTCCCACATGGAAGGGGGGCACCAGTGGGGTTCGAACCCCACTGGTGGGAAGCTTTGGCAGCTTCCTTGCCACCCAGGCCAAGAGGCCTGGGTTATGAATACAAATATTTGTACTATAGCAAAAGACTAAAAAATAAATAAAGAAAATTGAAAGGTTATATATAAATTATAATTTTTTGACGTTGTCATTTGATTTTTAGAATAATTTCTAATTTTTGCATTATAAGCCTATAAATCTAAGGGATCTTTACGGAAGTGCCCCAAATGCACTACCTATAAATAAAAAGGATACTGATGGACGTCGCGACTAGCGACGTCACGATGTCCATCATTTCCAAAAATGCCCTCCATAATATAGGGGGCATTTTATTTTTTTTAAGGGTATTAGGGTCTTTGCGTCGTGGGTTGCGACACACCTGCGATGTTAAATATTACCCAAATAAAAAAATCTCACTATTTCATTAATTATAAATGTGCCCCACACTACCAAAAATATTTACGCACATGTCTTGTGCATAATTAAACCCAAAAATGCCGCTCCTTCTCCTTCTTCTTCGGTACTTTTCTTTAATCAAAATGTCTTTCCTTCAGCGCCATCATTCATCTCTTCAGTTTTGGATTTTTTTATTAATTTTTTTGTGTAATTTTTTTATTAATTTTTAAGCAGTGGAAGTGGAAGGTCTTTTTGATTTGTTATACATACAATCGATATATTCATACTCATCGATTTTACCGTAGGTAATTTGAATTGAATATATGGAGTAGACTTTTTCACTATACTTGAGCTACATGAAGCAACATTTACATTTACCTGTTGATGTGGATTCATATTATTTTATTGTTTTTTTGATGCATAAATGGGAAGCCATTATGTGATATATAGGGTCAAGGTTCTATATGATTTCCTTTGCTGCAACAATCTTAATTAAATTTGTGAAGAGGGTAGAAGGGGAAGGGCTGCCGGAGTCTGGCGATGGACCGCCAGAGATATGGAATCAGGCGGAGGAGGGAGTTGCTTCAGATTTCAAGGACCTCAAAAGGTTATGAACCAATTTAAAGTGTTCTTTTTTTTTTTTTTTGAAAAAATTTACATATCATTTACATATTCCATATGTAAAAAAAAGTACAAGATTATACAATTGATGATACTTGCTACCAAAATTCTCATGCATATGTTGTCATATACATATATCTAGACATAATCTGGGAGTGTGTTTATCTTGGATTTTAATAAGTCATATATGTTTGTGAGTATAGATTGATCTTGTTGTCATGATCAACTATACAATGTGAGAATAGTCTTTAAACTTTTGTTTAATGAATTTTCTTTAAGCTATATATGTGTATAGCTACGTATTTTCTTTAGATCAGGAAGTTGCCTGCAAAGCAAGTAGACAGGAACAAAGTTGATATGCTCTTTGGCAACCACAGGATATAAGAATGTTAAAAAATAACAAAAAAATAACATAACCAAGACTCCAGGCTCCGGTCTCCTCACATGCACTAGCTTTGCATCCACCTTAATTTAATGGGGATTTTTGCTTAATTTAATGATGCTTATGATATGTGGTAGCTTGTTAGGCAACCAGAATAATCAAAAGAGGAATCTGCACAAATAATATGTGTATAGTTGGGAGAAAGACGAAGTCATGATCAACTTTTGTATAAACATAAATATATATTAAACGCTTTTTTTCTCCCTTTAACAAAAGATCTTAATTTGACATTAAAATCTATTTTTTTTTTGACATAGTGTGTGTGTGGTTTCCACCCTTTTGATTCATTGTAATTTATAATGTTAGTTTTTCTATTTTAAATTTTGAATTTGTCTTTTACTTAATTAACGAAAATTCTAGAGTTTTGTACTTTTTAATGACAAATATCAACAATATTTCTGTTCCCTACAAATAGACATATTATCAAATAGAAATATTTTTCGTTTATTTTTTGCTTATTTTTTGTATACAAAATAATCTCAAATACTTTTATGCAGTTTAATGAAGAATACTATACAATCTCATTATATTATTCCAATTATTTATATATCCAATGACATTTATTTTTGAATAAAAATAATGTATTATAACTTGAAAACATGTATTAAGTGTCTTTTATTTTTTAAAAAATATATTTGATATGTCGGTGTCACTGACTTTCGAATATTTTTTGTTTATATTTTGTATATTTAACAATTCATATACATAATCAAAACAATCTTTTTAAATATATATAGAATTTCTACAAACTATCTCTTAACTACAACATATATAGTATATATTCAAACAATAAAATTCATAATCATAAACAAGAAAAAATCTCGTAGAAAATACAAATATATGAACAATAAATATATTATAATGTATAATGGGTATACTTTTTGTATATTATTGGTTTCCAATATACTTCAGAACATTAAAACAAACAAAATTTTGATTATAAAATTGCAATCCAATATAAACAAAGGTATAAAAGATAAACACTTAATTTACACAAATTCATTAAAAAAAAATCCAACAACTAAAAAACCTATAAAATCAACTAATATTCTTCTTTACTAATGTATAATTTTTTCCGTACATAAAACAATACTAATGTATAATTTTTTCCGTATATAAAACAATCTCAAATGCTTTTAATCAGTTTCATGAAGAGTACTGAACAATCTCATTATATTTTTTCAACTGTTTATAATTTTTTCCTCATAGCTACTACATTAGCTATTTTATTTATAGTGACTGGAAAACAAATTTCAAATGTATGAAACTTGAGATATTTTTTGTTAACTTTTGGTTTATTTTCTGTATATTTTTTGTTTTTTTTATTTTTTGTATATTTTTAGTTTATTTTCTATATATGAAACTAATAAGATCATAAAAAAATATATATATTTGGAAATTTGGAAATTTTAATTGTTTATTAAAAACTAATGTGAGTTTTATAATTTAAATATGTCAATTATAATTTTTTTTCCTCAATACTAAGTCATGACTATTTTTTTATTCATTTTCCGTATATAAAACAACTTTTTACACTTTTATTTAGTTTCATTAAGACTGATAAACAATCTCATTATATTTTTCCTATTATTTATATGTCTAATGATATTTATTTCTGAATAAAAATAATGTCTTATAAATTGAATACATGTATTAAGTGTCTCTTGTTTTTTCAAAAATGTAGTTGATAATTCAGTTTCAATTATTTTTTGTTTATTTTTTATTTACATTATGTATATGAAACAATTAATATACTTAATTAAAGTCATCTTCTTAAATATATATATAAAATTTCTATAAACTATCAATCTTAAATACAATATATATTATTTATATTCAAACAATAAAATTTATAATCATACAAAAGAAATAAACTTCTAAAAAATACAAATATATGAATAGTAAATATATTATAGTATGTTGTGAGTATACTTTTGATATATTGTCGGTTCCAATACACTTCAAAATCTCAAAATAAACAAAAATTTGATTATAACTTTTAGTTTAAACAAAAATCTGTGTAATTGAATTCAATTTGTTAATAAAATTGAACCAAGCACTATGTAAATGATTTTTATTGTAAGAAATATATAAATGTGTGCCCGTACATGCATTACATTTTAACTAAAATTCAAATTATTGATAGTAATTATTTGTTACTTAAAAAATATTTATAATTTTTAAGCATAACTAATACTACAAAAAATTTTAATTTATTATTATTATGTCAGGACTTTTTATTTAATTTTAATTAAATAATTATTTTTATAAAAATTGATTAAATTAAAAATATTTTTATCAAAAATTAAAAATTAAAAATTAAAATAAAATTATTAAAAGTTGTAAATGTTAAATTTTATATGCCATTAAACTATTATAAAGTATGTGATTTAAAATTAATAAATTTGAAATTTTTTGATGTCTCATCAGTATTTGTATTTAATTTTTAATTAAATAATAATTTATTTAACAAAAATGAGAACCTCCATCACTAATTAATGCTCTTGGAGCACCAAATCTAAGGAATATGATCTTCTTAAGCATTTTCTTGACAACCTTGGCATCATTTGTAATGGATGGAATAGCTTCCGCCCATTTAGAGACATAATCAACTATGACAAGAATGTATTTATTGCCTAAAGAACTTGAAAATGGCCCTATAAAATTTATACCACAAACATCAAATATTTCTACCTCTAGAATATCACTCAAAGGCATCTCTTGCTTCTTAGAAATGTTAGTCGTTCTTTGACATCTATCACAAGCAAGCACAAAATCTCGGGCATTTTAAACAATGTAGCCCACCAAAACCCAGATAAGAGTACCTTAGATGTTGTCCTTGATGCACCAAAGTGTCCACATACCTAAATTGAATGACAATGCCTTAAAATATGATAAACTTCATGTTGTGGAACACACCGTCTTATCAATCCGTCTCCACATCTCTTGTACAATAGTGGTTCTTCCCAATAATAAAATTTGACATCATGCAATAATCTTTTTTTCTTTCTAAAATCCATACCATAAGGTAAAACTCCACTTGCTAGATAGTTAGCAATATCAGCAAACTATGGAAGTTCCTTTTTAGCTACTTGTAGAAGTTGTTTACTAGGGAATGTGTCATTGATAAGTACATCATCATCTTGCTTCTTTAACCCCTCTTGATCTAGCCTTGACAAATGATCCACCACAAGGTTCTCATTATCCTTCTTGTCTCTAACCTCCCAATCAAATTCTTGAAGCATCAAAATCCACTGAAGCAACCTTAGTTTCACGTCTTTTTTGCTAAAAAGATACTTGAGAGCAGCATGATCCGAGTAGACCTTTTGACCAATAAGATATGTTCTAAATTTTTCAAAATCATAAACAATGGCAAGAAGCTCTTTTTTGGTGGTAGTATAGTTGATTTGAGCATTATCAAGAAGCTTGCTAGCATAGTAAATCACATAAGGCTTCCCTTCCTTTCTTTGACCTAAAACAGCCCCTACAGAGTAATTACTAGCATCACACATAAGCTCAAATGGCAACTCCCAATTAGGTGGTTGCAAAATAGGAGCTGAAACAAGAGCTTTCTTAAGCTTTTTAAAGAAATCCATACATGCATCATCACACTCAAAAACTGCCTCCTTTGTTAACAAGTTGCATAATGGTTTGGCAATTTTGGAGAAGTCTCTAATGAACCGTTTATAAAATCTAGCATGCCTAAGAAAATTTCTCACATCTTTGACACATTTTGGAGGTGGTAAAATTAGCTATGATTTCAATTTTTGCTCTATCAACGTTAATGCCCCTCTTTGATACCATATGACCCAAAATAATTCCTTCTTGCACCATAAAATGACATTTCTCCTAATTTAGCACTAATCTATGCTCTTTACACCTGTCAAGCACTTTAGAGAGATTTTTTAGACAATTTGAAAAGTTAGCACCATAAACACTAAAATCATCCATGAAAACCTCTACACAATCATCAATTAAATCAATAAAGATAGAGAATATGCATCGTTGAAATGTGGTAGGGGCATTGCATAGCCTAAAAGGCATACACCTAAATGTAAAGGTACCATAGGGACATGTAAAAGTAGTCTTGGGTTGATCATTAGGATGAATGGGTATTTGGTAAAAACCACTAAGCCCATCTAAGTAACAAAAATATGAAAAGTTAGCTAATCTTTCCAAAACTTGGTCTATGAATGGTAACAGAAAATGGTCTTTCCTAGTTGCCTTATTAAGCTTCCTATAATCAATGCACATACACCATCTAGTGACAGTCCTAGTGGGCATTAAATCATTAAACTCATTTTTCACAACTGTTAAGCCACCCTTTTTAGGGACAACTTGAATGGGACTTACCCACTTGCTATCACTAATGGAAAATATAATACTATTATCAAGCAACTTGATTACCTCTTTTCTAACCACATCTTTAAGTGTGGGATTTAATCTCCTTTGACCTTCAATGGAAGGCTTAATATTATCCTATAAAAGGATCATATGCATACACACATTTGGGCTAATACCTTTTAAATCATTTATAGAATAACCAATGGCACCTTCATGACTAAGTAACACATCATATAAAGCATCAACCTTATCATTAGGCAAAAATGAATTCACAATGAAAGGAAATTTACAGTTATAGTCAAGAAATGCATATCTTATAGTGGATGGCAAAGGCTTGAGCTCTAGCTTAACTTCTTCATTTGGTAAAGTAGACTTAGAATCATCATCCCTCCTTAAAGGCTTAAATCTTGAAGTCCTATGAGGAAAAAGGTATGGAGTCACCTCCAAGAGTTTCACATTACCTTATTGTATTGAGTATCTCTCCATGGGATCTTGCTTTAGGCACTCATGTATCACTTCATCAACACATTCATCAATAACATTAAGTGAGTCAATTCGACTTGCTACTTCCATTGGTGTAGTCTTCATCATCTTGAATACATCAAACATCATAGACTCATTACTCACTTCCAATGTAATCTTGCCTCATTTCATGTTAATAATTACACCCGCTGTCACCAAAAATGGTCTACCAAATAAGATTAGGATTTCAAGATCTTTCTCCATGTCCAACACAATAAAATCTGCAGGTATAACAAATTTCCCCACTTTGGTTGGCACATTTTTAAGGATGCTAAGTGGGTATATGACAGATTTTTTCACCATGGAAAGATACATGTTTGTAGGCTTAAGCTCTCCCAAATCAAGCTTCTTATAGATGGAGTAAGGCATAAGACTAACATTAGCACAAATATCACATAAAGCTTTGTCAAAATAAGTACCACCAATTATACAAGGAACAGTGAAACAACCTGGATCTTTGAGCTTTGGTGGAGATTTGGAGTACATAGCATTGGATTCTTCAACAAGAGAAACTAATCCATACTCCTCAAGCTTGCTTTTATGGTTAATGATATCCTTCTAAAATTTGCCCCACGCCAATATGTCTCTAATGGCATCCATGAATGGTATTATAATGGTGATCTCCTTGAGATGATTGAGGAATTTGTCAAATTGCTTATCCAAGCTATGTCTTATAAACCTTTAGAGAAAAGGTAGTGTTTTAAGATCTACCTTAGGTTCATCATCCTTGTTTAGTGTGTCATCTCCCTTTTTACCCTTCTCAACACCTTCTACATTTTCCTTAGCACTAACAATAACATCACCATTTCCCTTTCTAGCCTCCATCTCTACCACATCTTCATTATCAATCACTTTCTTACCCTTACTAACAGCAACATTCCCTACCTCGTTACCACTCCTCAAATTACTTGGCAAGTCTTTTTTGGTATAGATTCTGGTTGGCTAGGAAGCTTTCCTAAAGGTTTAGAGTTGGAGGAAGAGGCTTGTTGAACAATTTAGGTTTCAAGGATACGGTTATGGGTAGCAAGTTGATCAATTTTGGAGCTAATTTGCTTGAATTGCTCCTCATTTTGCTTGTTGATGGTAATTTATTGGTTAATGAATTGCTCCATAAGAGTTTTAAGGTTGGATTTTGGTTTGGTAGGGTTGAAAGCTTATCGTTTCATGGGAAATCCAGGTGGGTTTTATGGGATGGTGTTTGGATTGAATTAGGAAGGGTTAGACCATGAGAAACTGAGGTGGTTCCTCCATTGAAGGTTGTATGTATTTGAATTTGGCCTATTTCTTTAGTTGAAACCTCCTTGCAAATAGTTTACCTCCCCTCTAAAACTCATATGGCATTCATCATATGCATGAGGACCACCATATAGTTCACAAGTTGAGCTTGATTTTTCCACTGAATTGATTTAAACCTTGCTTACTAGCTTCATCAAAGCATCTACCTTGGCATTCAACATGTTTATGCTATCTAACTCAAGTATTCCTTTTTCTTTTGCCAAAATAGTTTTATCACCCATATAACCTTGAGATGCAAGCTCTTCCAATAAGGTAATAGCCTCCGTTGGTGTCTTGTTCATCCATTTACCATTAGAGGTTGCATTTACAATGCTCCTATTATCATCTGATAACTATTGTAGAAAATTTGAGGGATCATCCAATCGGGCAACCCATGATGTAGACATTATCTTTGAAGCTCTTTGAATCTCTCCTAAGCTGCATAAAGAGTCTCATTTTTATTTTGCTTGAAAGTGCTAATCTCATTGTGAAGCCTAGCCATCTTGTGTGGTGGGAAGTACTTATAGAGGAAAGCTTGCTTCAATTGATCCCATGTAGTGATAGAGTTGCTAGGTAAACTAACAAGCCAAATTTGAGCTTTGTCCCTCACAAAAAATGGAAACAACCTTAGCCTTATTGCATCATTTGATACATTATTAATCTTGAAGGTTGCATAAATATTAAGGAAGGTGAGGATGTGAGCATATGGGTTCTCCCCGAGTAAACCTCTAAATTAATTATTCTGCACCATTTGGATGACATTATGCTTAATTTCAATATTGTTGTTGGCAATGGTTGGAGCTACAATGCCTCCAGAATTTTTAGTTATGTCTGGTAAGGCAAAATCGCCTAAAGTCCTTCTTTGTGGTTCACCCATATTCGCTTGTCTTTCTTCGTACTCTTTTAGTAGACTTTGTTCCCTGCGTAATTGATGAAAAGTGCGTTCAATTTCAGGGTCAAAGAACAAAATATTACTTGAACTACGAGTATGTCTCATGGAGGGTGTAAAAAGAAAACAAAAATACACTTAAATAATTAGCAATAAAGAAAATTAAACTATTATTACTAAGTAACTAATCTATCTAAAATCCTAAAGCAACCTTTCTCTATCCTAAGCTAATATTAATTCTATTTAATTTCCCCGGCAATGGTGCCAAATTCTGGTGTGGGTTAAATTGTATACCTTAGCTCCTATGGCTAAGTATAGTATGAGCAGGGGTCGAACACAAAAAAATCGAGGAATTAAATATTAACCAAATAAATACTTAGAGGAACAAGCTTACCAAATAACCAAAAATGCAATTAATCAAATTATAAACTTAATTAAATACTAAGTTGACTAAACTTATTTAATTAATCTAAAATATACAATAATATTTCAAGAAGTGTAGGTGGAGATTACAATTTAGGATAAATTAATGAATCATCAACAAAAGTCGATTTTATTAACTGTGAGTGAATAATTGGAGAATCGACCTATTACCTTTAAAACTTATCTCTAAGTCATTAAAGATATCTTTAAGTAGATTTATAAGCATTCTCATGTCAATGTAAATGTAAACAAAGATTATGAAGCCCTTTGCCAATTCTTTTTACCCCTTTAGAAGTAGATTCCCTATCTCTAGTCCAATCCTTTAACTTAAGTGACAATAAATACTTTTCCATCAAAAACCCCAATTCTCATTGTGAATCTTTGACTAAGACATTACATATAGTGATCAAGCATACATAACACAATTAAGAACTCAATTAAAGTCAATCATTCATCCATTAATGCAAAACAAATAATATAATTCATTGAATTTATCATCCATTGTAATTCCAACCTA
>CATIWO010393592.1:0-13603 GCA_949673435.1 Macaranga tanarius
ATCCCTTCAAGATGAATTAGAACTAGTGTGGACCTAGATGTTAATCAATCCTTTGAAATGGTCAATTAAGAATAAGGAACCCTAGCTTTTAAAATTTGCATTGAATTTGTATTTTTACCTTTCTTAATTTAGTTTCATTTCTTTGAATTTCTAAACTCTATTTCGTTGTCTAAATAATCAAACATTGTGTGTATTGCAGTATTCAACCTACAATCCCTGTGGGACGATATCTTTATTTACTACTTGATACGATTCTATACGCTTGTAGATTTATGCTCATCACTATGATACAATATTATAGTATACTATAAGTTGATAAATGATTGTATATCATGAGAGGTTAACATATGATGTGGAATGAAACTCATATTATTTGGCATGTAGTAACATTATGTGTATGTTGGAAATGTGAGGATTGATGGAAAATGATGATATGTGAATTTTGTGTGTGAGGAATGTGATGAAATATGTTAATGGGCACTCTATATGTTTGTGAATGTGAGGATTTGGATTGGTGACTATGTGTGAGATTATTGTGAAATATTACTTATTGTGATTTGTGAAAACGTGGTTGCATTGTGTTAAGTTGTGTAATGTTTCACAAAAAGGTGAAACATGTGAGGAAATGATGATGTGTGAGAACATGTGATAGTGGAGACTGAGCCGGGCAGATAGCTACCCATAATTGATTTGTGTGAAGTAAGACTGAGCCAGGTGGATAGTCTCACTATATGGCCATGTATATAAAATTATAATTGTGAGAAATATAGCCAATGAGGCTAATTGTGAGGTAATTATGTGAGGATGGGCCTGGCCGAATACCAAATGGTGTGTTGATATTTATGTACCTTGAACTTATGCTTGAGAATGAGATATAATGTATGAAAGTGCTACTGAGTTTATGAAAGTGTGAATATAGATGCTTGAAACTTGTGATTGATTGAGTATCATACATTTGTAAATGAGTTTGTGATGTTAAGTGTATTTTTTGAAGTGTTTCTAAGTTAGTATTGAGCCTTATTTAAATATGGGAAAGTTTACAATGCATTAAAATAGTCAAAAGGGAGTTTTGGCAAAGTTTGAGGCTGCTCATGAGTGCTCACAATTGTGAGGAAGAAACTATGAGCACCCCAGGCCACTTTGCACAGTGATTAGCTTCCTTCTCACAGACTCCTCACGATCATGAGGGGCTGCTCATGATCGTGAGCCTTCTCCTCATGATCGTGAGGGCTCATCCGTGAGGAATCCAGCTAGCTCACTTGCTTCTTCTTCATTTAGACTTCAATAGACACTTAATATAATGCCAATTGCATTGGAACTTCATGGTGATTATATATAGAAATATTAGAGGATTAAAAGGCTATTTTACTACATTTAGAACTTAACTCGGAGCACTTATTGTTCATCTTCTCTTTTGGTTCTTAAATGATGCAAATTCTTGATGCAATGTTATCCTTCAAGCTCATAATTATAATAAACTTCTAAGCTATATAAAAAATTGGATTGTAGACCACTAAAATTGATGAAAGGTATTGGACCTTGCTAATGATGATTAAAAAAGTATGAAAGAGCTACAAAATAAATTAATGTTGCATATTAAGGATTTAAGTGATTTAAATAAGCTATGATAGTATTATGAATGTAATGGCTTGTTAATTTTTTATAAATAACTTAATTAGTTCTTAAGAAGTTATGTATATGTAGTTATATTAGTGGTTACTTACTTAGTCGTAAGCTCACCCCTTTGCATCTATATTTTTTAAGATAAGCGATAGTTGAGTCAATGTCTGTATGCAATAGAGATTTTAGGTGGGCCAGTGACAAGTCTGGTGTATGCATAATTAGATATTGCTAACATTTATGTCTGATATCTGTACTCAAACTTCTTAATGTGTAATAAGGAGTTCTATTGTGTGAAAGCATGCTTGTAGAATGCTATAATATGATGATAAGGCTTTCAATGTAAATGGTGGAACATGTGTTTTATTTGTGATATTTTACGAGAAAATTTTAATTGTGTCACATGTTTAAGTGTCAGTTGGGAGTGTTACAGTCATTACCTCAAATGCTTCATCCTTGCCTAATACTACCACCATTATAACTTCATTATCTGTTAAAAAAAATACTCCACTACCATTCCCGACCCAAATAAGCAGATCTTCCAAGCATATAGCAACACTGCAGCTCTCTTTGTTCAGATGGGGGCGTACCACTCACATATTTGCTAAGGCTTATAAGATGCTTCTAGGTTGTGGCTATAGTCAGTCTACACTATTGTGGTTGTCAATTGTACTTTTCCTATAAATTTTAATAGGGACAATGCCAATGGTAAGCTCACGCTCAATGCTGATTATAGTGAATCTCTAAGAAAATTTGAGAAGTTCATTGCTTTAGAGAAGGCACCTACTTCTTAAAATGAGTCCAAGAATCACCCTCCTTACTAGTACGAGTATATGTATTACAGTTCTTCTTTGTATAAAAATTTGAGTGCTGCTAGAATGAGGGAATAGATGACTTACTACACCTAGTTCTTTAAACCCAGCTCCCATTTCGTGTTTCAAGTAAGAGCTGCTTTTGAGCCTTAGGTATAAGTTGGGAAGCAAACAACTCAGGATATAAGAGGATAGGTAGAGTTTGATTGGTGCTATCATAACTAGTTTCTAGTGGTGAATGACTGCATGCATCAGTACTGGCATGCAACCATTTAGACATTTTACTTTGATATGGATGAGTAATGTTAGAGGGTAATACTTTGCAATCAGTCCTCAGTGAATTCTCGGACAACACTTAATTCACAATTGAGCAAAACCAAATTTCTAGTGTACTCTATTTGAACGATTCGACTCAGGACTATCCCAGGTACGTAGTCATGTCTGTTTATGATAACTGTGAAGTTATCAATTCATTTGATTTGATCAATTGCACAAGCTACCTTTAGAATAGAAAGGATTGATTGTTGGCTTACTTACTTTGCATTGAGGTTACAGCAGTAGTGATATTAGACAAAGATGAAGCATTTAAGGCAATAACGGTGGTGATGGTTGGGGTGGAGGAAGGACATGGGGTGGAGAGGAGGTTTTGATAGTAAGGAGGGAAGTTCTAGTCATCAACTTTTTAATCTCCTTGCACAGTCATCAACTTTTTTGACACGTCAGAGTATCATGTCAGCTGTTGCACATACCAATTGACAGTTGAATTAAATTGAAACAAGTTAAAAAAAAATTAACTATCTAAATTGATACAAATTAAAAGACATGATTATTTATAAAATTAATTTATAATTGAGGATAAATGAAACCATTTTTCCATTTTTCCCATATTGCGACTCAAGTTTAGTTTGGATGATAAACGAACCATTATTAGGAGAGATAGAAGGTTTAATGGTAGTTTAATATAGGACTAAGTACGAGACAGAAAAATACCAAATTGTATCGAAGTTCTAAACCTAATAGCATTACAACTGCATGGACTTAAATAATTTGAATTTTGAACCGAATTAAACTAAATTAGATGAATACTTGGTACTCTTATGAATTTTTATAAATCTATGAACCAAAAACTTAATCTAGTATATATATATATAAAGCAAAAATAAATTAATCTCTATATATAGTTTAAAAAATTATAAGACATCATATATAATTATTGTTTGGTTAAATACATAGTTTAATTACAAATAAATCAATTAATTCAGATTTATATATTAAGATACCTCTTTTATACTAAATAAAAAAAATAATATACTGAGATGTATTTTTAAAAAATTAATATTTATAATTATATTTTTTTATAATTTTAGATAAATTATTCTTTAAATTAATTTTTATCCTCCAACAAAGCCGTATATAAGACCATTTCCAACCTATAACTCTAAAATGCAGCAAATTTCACTTGAGAGTATAGTTTGTGCAATAATTTTCCTCCAACTCATTGCTCCATATTTTTAGCTCCAAAAAGAATATTTTTTATATATTCCTTTTCATATATAATTTTATATTTCCTTTTACTAATATTTTATTATTTATACATTTAATACATTACACCCTTATTTATTTTCTATTTACGCATTTATCCAATTAAAATATTTGCAGTAATTTTTAAAAATTAATAAATTAATTATTTCTTGTTAACTATAAGATAAATTAACTATTTATATATTAATTTATTAAAAACTTCAAAATTAAATATTAAATATTTCACTCAAAATTACATTTATTGAATAAAATTTTTTAATTGCAATATTTATTTTTTTATATTACATTTTTTAAATATTATTGTTTAAAATTTTTAAAAAATAGCATTATTTAAATTTAAAATCGGACTAGATTGTATATATAGTAATTTGGACTAAATTATTTAAAAAAATTATAAACATAAAATAAATTTGAACTAAATAGTTTAAAAATTATAAATATAATAAAAATTTAGACTAAATTTTAACATTGAGCAAAAGTTGAAGAATTTATTTGTAAACAAAAACAAAAATGTTGTGGCTGCTATAGTGTCCAAACAAATTTGTTTGAACACTATGGCATTTTACCAATTTAGCACAGCAACTAGAGCTTGACCGTAGCGGTTTACAAGCGGCAATTCCTAGGAATGCCGCTCGGTGGCCCTCAAATGTCCGAGGGTGGTTTAGCTATTCATGCAAGATTGAGGCATGATGATAAATACAATTTTCCTCATGTATTAACCATAACGACACAAAATTCTTTCATTTTCTCCCCTCAGTGAATACCCTCCCAAAAAGAAATTTTTACCATACTTCATATATATTACATTCAATAATTTCATTTAGACCTAATTACTTAAAAATTTCTGAACTTTTTCAGTTTTAACAATTTTAGCATGTTCTTTCAACTTTTATTTAAGAAATCTTAAATTTTGCATTTTTTTTAACAATTTTAATACGTTCTTTTAAAATTTATAAAAAAATCAGAAACTTTACAATTTCTGACAATTTTAACATATTTTTTTAATAATTTATCAAAAAAATTGTTAAAACTCATAAAGTTCAGGATTTTTTAGGTAATTAGACTAATATTAATTTATATTTATTCAATCAATTTTTTAACATTCTATAAAAATGTTGCAGTGTTTAATAATGACATGGCAACGTACTTTTTTTAATTTTTTTTTAAAAAAATGAGAATTTAATGAGTTAAAAAAATTTTCTTATTAAAATATACCATTTTTAATCTTAAATGATATATCTTATATTTTCTAATTTTTTTATCTTATAATACTTTAGGCACTAATGAAATTATTTTGGTAAAATTAAACTGTCTTATTCTTGGATTAACAACTCTCCCGTTATCATCCATTAAATAATATTTAAGTACTCGAAAATGCTATATTTTAATAAGAAAATTTTTGGTAATTCATTAAATTCTCAGTTTTTTAAAATAAAAATTTAAAGAAGTATAGTATCATATCAATATTAAACACTGCAACATTTTATATGATGTTAAAAAATTGATTGAACAAATATAATTTAATATTGGTTTAATTATCTAAAAAATCCTGAACTTTATGAGTTTTAACAATTTTTTTAGATAAATTGTTAAAAGAATATATTAAAATTGTTAAAAATTGTAAAGTTTTTGATTTTTTAATAAATTTTAAAAAAATGTATTAAAATTGTTAAAAAATGTAAAGTTTAAGATTTTTAAAATAAAAGTTGAAAGAACATGCTAAAATTGTTAAAACTCGAAAAGTTTAGAATTTTTTAAGTAATTAGGCCTTTCATTTATAACATATGTACGCATATATGACAATCATCCAACCATTAAATATATGATAATCATCCAACCGTTGAGTATAATATTTTTAAGGTATATTGGTGTCAAAAATTACCTTTCTGACTTTTGCAAATTTATAGCAAACTTTGAAATTTGACAAAATTAACCCAATTTTGTAATTTTAACACAATCGCAATTTGATTAAAATAAGAAAAGTAAAACATGTACATGACATTTAAAGTGAAGTACCTAATCTCTATTTTTGTGAGTTCTACATCCACATCATCTAAATACTAATTATAATAGTTTGTTAGACTTCAAACTTAGTAATCTTTCAAAAATATATAATAGAAATAAAAAAAAATTATTGAATTTATAAAAACTATGTTCATCTTCTTCTTTACCTAATTTAAACCTTCACACGAATGTGAGACTATAATAATATATTTTAGCTAATTCATCTCAAATATCACATATACATTTTATTTTTTAATTAATGACCGAATCACATTTGTACTAAAATTGTAAATAATATGTGAAATTGTGCTAAATTTACAAATAATATATCAAACTATGCTAGAGTTGCAAATACTATGTCAAATTATGCTAAATTTGTAAATAATATATCAAATTGGACTAATTTTACTAAATTTTTAAATATGATATAAATATAAAAAAAGGTCAAAAGAGATGTAATTTTTTTTTTTGTACCAATAAGCCTATTCTTAATGTATAAAGTATTAAATTCATCGGCATCAGTAACTCACTTGATCCCTTTTCTACTTCTCACAAACAAGGCCACTTTTAGGATCATAATTAGGGAGACATAAAAGCTTAACTATATAGCTTCACAAGACCAGACCAATAGAGGCCACCACAAAAAAAAAAAAAAAAAAATGGAGGCCACCACAGGAACATCAATATCAACTTCCACGACGAAAGCACTACCCAAGTCCTTACAAATTGTATCGCAAATTATGAAACAATTGACTTTATTTTACGGGCTGAGATTGGAAACTAATTTTTATTCAGTCAATAACCCCAATAATTGGGACAAACCACTTATCAAGAAAAGCATAATAAGCAAATTAGCATTTGAGGTCATAAATAAAATATCATTCTTTTTAAAGAATGTTTAATGACTAAGCATTCTGTTTTTGCCAAAAGAGCTGTTGAATTTCAAATGGATGCTTATTAGGTGAGCCAATAACAGAAGCAAATGGAGCAATAATTTGTATGATCTCCATCACCACACAATTTATGGTAAAAAGAAAAAATAAATCTTACCCACATCCGAAAGAGGCAAGAATTTTCCAAACAACAGATAAAATTTAATAAATGAATCATAGTAGGAGAAGCCCAAGTGCTGGTATCTAAAACTCCAACCTAGTCTAAACATGATAGGTTAACCTTTTCAGTGTTTCCTTCATTCAAACTATCAATCCTAATGGCCACGTCTCTTGACATATTTTATTTCCCCCATATACACAGCCAGAGAGCCCGTTGGCCCCTATACATAGTAGTACTGCAACCAACAAAGCTAATGATACCACTTCTCTTCCAGGAGCAAGCTCGGTGATAAAAGCATTTTGTTTCCTACCCCTTTCAAAGAAGCTGTGGAGCAAAAACGATTATAACAAACAATCTTAACAGGATTACAGATTGTTCGGATTTCCAGAATTTGCGCTGCTAGTTGTAACACAGAAGAGTTGGAGGCCAAAATGCTATCATTTAGAAATATGCTGAACTAACCAAACAAAAGATAGCAGACTCCAAACTGAAAACAAAGAAAATTTTGAGTTAAAGTACATTGATGTAACAAAATACTGAAAACAAAGTTAGTTGGCATACTATAACAAGAGCACTGCCAAAATGAAAAATTTTCTACAAGCAGAGTCTTGAGACTATCACGTGACCGGGGTCCCCATGTTATCTCCACTCAGCTCTAGCAGCATACAACGTTAGTAGGGGCCGGCCCTTTGATACCGGAAATTCAATCCTCTAATTTGGTACACTAAAACTGACAAATAGTGTATGCACAAAAATCGCATAGGCTGAGTCAATTTTTAAGACACAGAAAAGGGAAAGATAAAAAAAAAGGAAAGAGAACAAGCAATTTACCATAAAAGAAAACTGATCACTTTGGAAACAGTTTTTTATTGCTTGAAGTAGGAAAAACAGTGTGTGTCGTTGCTTGAAGTAGTGATAAGAAGATGAGGTTTGTGGGTGTTTTCACTTTCTTGTTACTTTTATTCAATCCACTTTGGAAGAAAAAATAAAGTTGGGCCAAAACAAAATCCTTAACTCATAAACACACCTATGAGCAAAAATATAGGCACCCTTCATAATAATACAGACTCATCACAGAATATCTGCTCTGCTTATTTGACTATGCCGCCCAAAATTTTCCCCTTTAAATTGCCTTCTCACCTTCCACTTCCATAAGCTCTTCTACGCCTCTCCTTTTTTTTTAAGACCATTCACAAAGAACATAAACAATCTCTCTTTCTCCTTTGCTCTCTCTGTGCATGAGTGCGTGAGACAATATGGGGTTGCCACCTTCAGCCTTTCTGAAACAAAGCATCATTATATTCCTAAGACTTTTCATGATCTTGTTCTTGTGCTCTATACCAGAGAATTCATACCTTGGTTCTAACCAATCCTTCGCAAACTCAAGTGTCCTATCTTACAAAAGTTCCTCCAACATCCTTATACCACAAACACCAAATCTAGATGGTTACTTTAACTTTGATAATATTGAATATGCAGCTAAAGACTTTGGAAACAGATACCATTTCCTACCATCAGCAGTTCTGTATCCAAAATCAGTTTCTGATATTGCTTCCACAGTAAAATATGTTTTCAATATGGGCTCCAGTTCCAAGATTACAGTTGCTGCTAGAGGCCATGGTCACTCTCTGCAAGGTCAAGCACAAGCTCATCAAGGTATAGTAATCAACATGGAATCACTTCAGGGTATAGAGATGAGGATTCATATTGGGGAGCAACCTTATGCGGATGTATCAGGTGGTGAGTTGTGGATTAATATTCTGCATGAGACACTGAAATACGGACTTGCACCAAAGTCTTGGACAGACTACCTCCATCTCACAGTTGGGGGCACCTTGTCAAACGCTGGAATTAGTGGACAGGCATTCCAGCATGGACCCCAGATCAACAATGTTTACCAGCTGGAGATAGTCACAGGTATATCTGGGAATAAAATTTTGCAGAGTTACGTTCCTCAAGTATCATAACACGATATTAAAATTGTCATCTCAGAGTATTGTTAAGGGCAATCCAGTCATTTTATCATTTCATAATGAAATGACAATCTCACCCTTTAACGCCATTACTTTCAAAGCTTTACTTCTAAAACCAAACCGACTAATGGCAGGAAAAAAAAAAAGATCGCACACAGAACTAAAATATAATCACGTAATCGACAAGTTCTCTCACAGCCATATTCAATTGAAAAGTTAAAATAGTTGTTGAGTTAAATTATTTGTGCCTTTTGGATGCAGGCAAAGGAGAAGTAGTAACCTGTTCAGAGCAGCAGAATGCAGATCTCTTCTATGGTGCTCTTGGAGGACTAGGACAGTTTGGCATAATCACTCGAGCTAGAATTTCTCTTGAACGAGCACCTGAGAGGGTAAACTACATTGCTATCACTTCTCCCCAAGCCTGATACTTGGAACATGCAGCCTAATTGTTAATATCTAACTTTTGACAGGTGAAATGGATCAGAGTCTTGTACTCTGAGTTCTCCAAATTCTCCAACGATCAAGAGCATTTAATAACTTCAGAGAACTATTTCGACTATATTGAAGGATTTGTAATTATGAACAGAACCGGTCTCATCAACAATTGGAGGTCTTCTTTTGATCCCAAAGACCCACTACAAGCCAGCCAATTCATTTCAGATGGAAGAACTCTTTACTGTCTGGAAATTGCTAAATACTTCAGTTCAGACGAGTTTGATATTATGAACCAGGTACGACATCGAAGAATCACACAACATTTCTGCTTAGGCCTCATGGAGTGCTCAATTAATCATATTCCTGGTCTCTAACCTTTATGCTCTAACACAGAAAATCAAGAACATGCTGTCAGAACTAAGTTATATTCCATCCACACTTTTCCTGTCAGAAGTTTCTTATGTGGAGTTCTTGGACAGAGTTCATGTCTCTGAGATAAAGCTCCGAGCAAAAGGTTTATGGGAAGTTCCTCACCCATGGATGAATCTTCTAATCCCAAAAAGCACAATTTCTAAGTTCGCTCAAGAGGTCTTTGGCAACATTCTTACAGACAGTAACAATGGACCCATTCTCATCTATCCAGTCAATCAGTTCAAGTAATTTGATAAATTAATTATAATCAATTCCTTGTTGCAATTCTAAGATGATGTGTTCTCAATTTATGTCTATTTCACTTCACAGGTGGAACAATAAAACATCTTTAATCACCCCAAGAGAAGATATTTTCTATCTAGTGGCATTCCTATTCTCTGCAGTGCCATCTTCCACAGGCAAAGACAGCTTGCCAAACATTTTAGCCCAAAACAAAAGAATTCTAGATTTCTGCTCCAAGGCTAAGCTTGGAATTAAGCAATATCTGCCTCATTACAGCACCCAAGAAGAATGGCAAGCTCACTTTGGCCCTCGGTGGGAAGTTTTTACACAGAGAAAATTTACATATGACCCTTTAGCAATCATGGCTCCTGGCCAAAGAATCTTTAAAAGGCAATAGTCTTCAAATGATGTCAGATACACGAGCTAGAAAATCTGCAAAGTGTGCTAGAAACGTAAGAAGCCAAAGTGCCTATAACTGTAAATTATTATAAATCCTCATAATACATAAGTTGAGTTTTCACAAGAAGAATTAGCAAGATGGAAAAAATTTGTAGTCCATTTCATGTTGTAAATTAAGTTTAAGATTTGAAGTCATG
The DNA here is from genome assembly GCA_949673435.1 of Macaranga tanarius. NCBI lineage: Eukaryota > Viridiplantae > Streptophyta > Magnoliopsida > Malpighiales > Euphorbiaceae > Macaranga > Macaranga tanarius. Next base: position 10,690 of record CATIWO010393592.1, read on the forward strand.
CCACCATTGTTAAAAGGACTTGCAGCATTAGCATTATAGCGGATGATTTTAAGCATATCATACAGAGAGCAATATGTAATACCGCCTATTAGGTCCTATATTGCACCAAAGAAACACAAAACTGTAATAGATGAACCCAAAACATACAGTCACAAGTGACATGCATAGAACAAGGTCCTGAAATCAATACAAGCCAGTAAAAGTTGACTGCACTCACGGCATTAAGATTGATAAACGAGCTATTTTTCTTCTGCTGATTCCCTCCAGCCAAGGCCATGTCTGCATATTTCTCCCTGTGGCCCTTCGTAGTTTCTGGCATCAATGATATGTTCTTCAAAGTCGGTGGAATCACTTGCAGCAGGAAGAAAGCTACTTATATCATCTCTTGCTCCAAACCCTCCAGCTCGTATGACATCATCAGTTGTTATAGAAGCCTCCAGATTTACTTCCCCGCCTGTGACCTCATCAGCAGGTACATCATAGGAAACTATTTCCCCACTTTTCCAGTTAACCATCTTAATGTTTTTTTTGTTTCCTGGAGAACTTGGATTTGGAACTTCTTTTGTACCATTATGACCGGATTCAGTTGCTTCCTTTGTTGTACTATTTTCATTAGCATCTGAATCGTTCAAAGATCAGAAAACTGCATTTTGATTTAGGATCTCAAGCATATGCATGAAAACTAATAAAAAAGTATTCAGTTTAAGAAAATAGCAGAATAACTATAAACCTTCTCTGAAAAATTTAAAGATTTCAGCTCGAAATTCAGAACAAAATTCAGCCAAGCATAATAGAGAATTTACAGAACCTTTATACGTATAAAACAATATGCCTGTCCAGCTCAATTTCAAGAGTATGGTTGCTTTAGTCTAGAAATAGAAGAATCATTAAGAATTTCAAAGTTGATAAAAACCTGAATAATCTGCACTCCTTCAACTTTCTCAAGTAGCGTTCAGATAGAAAAGATGAAAACGTGAAAGAAAATAATGCATAGAAAATTGTGACACAATAATTCATCTTATTATCTATGCTACACATCATGTTAAGCAACTCCAACTATGCAAGGAAAGAAAACAGCTGTCAGGTAAATAATCTCTGAATCGGGCACAATTTAAAAGACCATTTCTATGATCATATGATGAGAAGCAAACAATTTTGTGATTCCTTCTCTTTTTACCAGTATATATATATTTTTCAGGTCTAATTGATCATAGTCCAGGATGCATTTCTGAATCCCACAACACTTCCTTAATATTACAACAAAATAAATCATTTTAAAACGATTAATTTCTCTCTTTTTCCTTTTTCTTTATATTTTTGCTGTTATTTTTTTTCGAAAATGTACTTTGCCTTGAAAGTTAGATTTAATATGTGAAAGTTATATTACACCATAACTGCCATTCAGAATTCGCATATGACACTAAATAAGCTGCAAAACAAAATCAAAAATTCTATCCTGACAATGATGGAAAAGACTTGAAATTAGTACCATGTGGAACTTCAACTGACTCGCGCTCCATAGTGCATAAAAACTTTCCACCACAAATGGTCTTTGCTCTTTTTTCACTTGGCAATAATACAAATTTTTGGTAAAAACCTACCGAAACAGCAGCTAATGTAAGATTCAATTTACTAGAAAGACATTACATATACATTTTACAGTGACAAATATGGTTAATAAATAGCACTGACTGCAAAAACATGTAACACAGAGAAAAAAAAACCCATCCTGACAATGGGACCTTTTTTTTTTTTCTCAAATTCTGGTCACAGAATCAGAAAATATCCAAATTCTTTTAACTGAAAACTCAAATTCGAAACAGAAAATGAAAATTACCAGAGAAAGAAGAGGAGAAATTCAATTCTGTGGCGCAGCTGCGAGCGTTCAATTCAATGTTTGGAGAGATTTTGTGTTTGTTTTTGTTTCTGTTGTATATGTATTAAGAGAGACAGAGACAGCGAAGGAGAGTGGTGATAACGTGGAGGAGAATTTTTGTTGACACTTGTTTCTTCACTAAAACTTTTTTTGATAGGGACGTTTGCTGTCACGCCGGACACGATTCATTGCTTCCTCATCCTACAACTACTACTACTACAGTCTACAGCTTCTGCATTCTTCTTGATAAATTCTGTGTGTCTATTACTCTCAAATTTTGAATTCTTATATAAGAAATACAGATTGTGCAAATGTTTTATCCTCTTTTATCTTCTCAACTTTAACTTCAAAATAATATATAGCTATTAAATATTGAAAGTAATTTTCACTTAAATTTACATAACCCCAAATTATAAATTTGAATAGGCTAATAATATGAATTTTTTGTTTATATTTCATTTCTTTTTTATATTTTTGTTAGTTTTTTTCTTTACACTTCAGTCTTAATATAAAAAAATTTCAGTTATATATATATATAATATAAATTTTTTGTTTATATTTCATTTCTTTTTTATATTTTTGTTAGATTTTTTTCTTTACACTTCAGTCTTAATATAAAAAAATTTCAGTTATATATATATATATATATATATATATATATATATGCGTGTGTATAATAATTAAATAAGATTTTTTGAGTCTCAGTTTTATTTAAGTTTTTTAATTATTTATGATTTTTATTTTATTAAAATTATTTGAATTTATTTATATTTTAAACTAATAAAATAAAATATATACTAATTTATATTAATTCACAAATCTTGTTAATTATGAATCTATGGTTTGCAACTATTTTTTATCAAAGTAAATAATGGACTATGTTTATCGATAAATTATCAAATTAAAATATCTATGATAAAGTTATAAAAATAAACTAAATTTACAATAAATTAAAAAGATTTTATCCGTATAGATCATTGTGCTTTTTCTAAAATTATGTGACTTAAAAAGTTCTGAGAGCCAAGCCCTGTCATAATT
>CATIWO010393692.1:0-11999 GCA_949673435.1 Macaranga tanarius
TTTATATTAACAAGATTTATATTTTAAAACTAATTTTCACATAATTTTTATTAATAATTTTAATAATTAATAAATTAAAGATGGTAAATTATTATTTATTATTATGTATTTTTTAATAATTCATATAATTAAAAAATATTAAAAAATGTATTAAATTATATTAAAAATAATTTATACACTTAATGGTCATTTAACATAATAACAGCAACAGCTAATGAAATTTCATCAAACGGTTTATATTTATCAGCTATCAACTAACCGTAATTGCTATCAGCTGATATAAACAGCTGAACCAAACAGACCTTAGTCATTTAATTTTTTTTTAAAAAAATTAGGACCTAATTGATAAAATAAACCACAAGGGCTTCATTGTATCTCTCAAATAAAATTAAGGGCTTGTTTGAGTGCTGTTGTTGGCAATAAATAAAATAGTAAAGAGCAGAAGATAAATAGCAAAAGCAGCAAAAAGAAAAAGGAAGAAATGGAGGCACTGGGCATATCTTCTTCTTCTATTACCCCATTTACCCATTTCTTTGACTACACCACAACCAAACGCACCTTTACTCCTTCACTTCTTGTCCGCTGCTCCAACACCTCCTCCGCCACCACCAAAACCGCTGGCCGCAACCGCCGCTCCTCTTCTTCCTCCTCCTCTTCCACCTCAGACCGAGAAGCTGTTCGCGCCATTCGTCTCAAAAAGGTCAGAATTTTAGTTTTTATATTCGTTTCCATAAGAAAAAAGTGGAATTCTTGATTGATTCTTTGTTTGGCATACCTTTTGTTTTGCTCTGTTTTGATGTTTTGTAATGTTTGTTTTGGTGGTTTTGTAAAAAGGTAGAAGAACTGAGGAGCAAAGGGGTTGAGCCTTATGCTTATAGGTGGGATAGGACTCATACTGCTAATGAGTTACAAGAGATATATATGCATCTGGGTAATGGAGAAGAATCCAAAGATGAGAGTGATAATGTTTCTATAGCTGGCAGAATTGTTGCTCGTAGAGCTTTTGGAAAGCTTGCTTTTTTGACACTGAGAGATGATTCTGGAACAATTCAGGTTTGTCCCCTTTCTGTAATGTGAAAATTTGATTATAAATTTTTTATCTTGAATTGTCTTATGGTGCATGTTTTATGTTCTGTGTTTAATGGGTTTATTATGATGGCAACCCTTCTAGAGGTTTTGAGAAACTTATGAATTGGTGTCCATGCACATATGGAAATCTGAAATTCATCTTTTATTAGTTTCCAGTTATGAGATTGGCAGAATAGGGACTTGAGACAATTATTTGCTTACAATGTTTTAGTATAATAAGGCTTTCTTTTCTTTTACTGAAATCTTGAATATAAGAGTGAAGAATATCTTCTTAGCAGCAAAGAAAAAATATGATGTGGTAGTAGTTATCATCTTCATGTCTGCCTCCTCTATCCACTTTTAGTCACTTAAATAGCTGAGTGATGGCATAGTCGTCTCTGTTTTGTAGATTCTGCTCAATAATACAATATATATAATACAATATATATATATATATATATATTAATATGGCAATATATAGGCATATGAAAATTATTAAATGATGCACGGCCATTACAGTTACTGGTTATTTTTGGGTGTGCTTTCTAGTTCTGGATTTTTGAGTAGCCATGCCCCATTTTTTTTTTAATCCCTGAAATTTGATGACCCTTGAGACAACTGCTAATTCCTATATAACAGATCAAATGAAACCCCTTCTAAGAGTGAGCATTTTCGTTACTTAAAACATGTTCTTTGTTTGTTCTTTTGGTTGAGGCATATCTACATGGTATCCTTGTATTCCTTTGTATAATCTCTGATATTCTGTTTCGTAGTAATTGTATCTCTTTGTTCTTTCAATTTATTCTTTTTTTCTTATAGCTATACTGTGAAAAGGAACGCCTTTCAAATGATGAGTTTGAGAAGTTGAAGACACTTGTTGATATTGGAGATATATTGGGTGCCAGTGGCTCCATGAAACGCACAGAGAAAGGTCAAATTCCTAGCTCGCAATTGACTTAAGGGAACTGATTATTGTTTGAACCATAACACATATCCCATAGGCTTATCTATTTTTGGTCTTGGGAGCCCAATGGCAGTTGGGAAATGTTATGCTTTATGTGTTTTTCATGAAACTAGCAATGCTACTTTATGGTTATTTAAGTATGATCCTTAGAACCTTGTGTTTACATCTTTTCTATTTCTGGTTTATTCCTCAGGTGAACTTTCGGTTTGTGTGAATTCTTTCTCTATTCTTACAAAATCTCTTCTTCCACTACCGGATAAATATCATGGTCTAACTGATGTAGATAAGCGCTATCGTCAACGGTGAGTTAATTTTCTGTTTCGTGGATTTCTTTTTGTTAAATACTTCGTCTAAGTTATGCAATCAAAACGAGATAATGGAATGCCTGTCTACAGACATTGATTGGTGAGTTTATTTCAGAAAGTCTTTTAGAGTGTGTCATTCTACATTGTCACAATAACATAGATACACTTTTTGTTACTTTTTTTTTCTTGTTAGCAAGACATTGATATGATTGTTAAGTTTATGCACACTTTGTGCATTTTTCTGTTTTATATTTTGCTAAGCATATGCTTTTGTCTCAATCTTACTTCCTGCAATGGTTATTACAATGTTTAGGTATGTTGATATGATTGCAAACCCTGAAGTAGTTGATGTGTTCCGTAAAAGAGCAAAGGTGGGTTGCCTTCACTATTGTATGATTACTCACATTTTCTTATTTGTTTTCTTAATTTACAATTTTGTTGAACTTGAAATTGTGGTTATACAACTGTACCTTTTAGTTTCCTGCTTTCAGAAAACTTTAAATGGTTCTGATTCAAATAGACGAGACATTGGTTTCTAGTTTAGACTTGTAACTTGTGAATTTGCATTCATTCCTGTTATTTGCTATGGTTTGACAATTTAAGATTAAGAATTCTATATGTACTCGTTTTTTGACAGATTATTTCAGAGATTCGTAGGACAATGGAATCATTAGGTTTTGTTGAAGTTGAAACTCCAGTTCTACAGGTTTGTTACTGTCATTGTAGTGTTTTTATGTCTTGATATTTGTCTTTGAACTTTTTATTGTCATAAGTTAAATTATGTTATAAACTAGAAGTTGACATGGTTTATCATGGGCATATATTAAGGCAATACATATTGAATATGAGAAGAGTTTCCATCGTGTGGTGATTCCAGATATCATTTCTAAACTCTCATACTTCGTTAGTTCACCTACATAGCCAAAGTTACAACTATTAGGTGGTATTGGGAATTGAAATGTTAAACTAGGTGGTTTTTTCTTGACAGTTAGAGGTTGTGGTTTCATTCTCTAGCACTTTGATACCCTATCAACTAATATTATCATTATTTTGTAATAAAATTTTAATATAACTCTACTTTTCAGTAAAAAAAATATTTTACATGTGATTTACCATTAATATAACTATTTAGATACTTTTAAAAATATTATGAAATTATTTTATAAATTATTTCTTTTTATTCCTAATAAAATTAAAAATACATCTTATTTTTATTTATTGTAAACTTATTTTAGTCAATTGAATGCTATACTACATAGTAAATAATTTTATTATTGAAAAATCATATTATTTTAACATTTGTTTTTGGTAAGTAACCAAGAATATTATATTTTTCTATTTTAACATTACATTATTTATTTTTAATAATATTACTGAGTAGGTTATTATAATGTAAGTAGAATCGAACCACAAACCCTTAAATGTCACAAAAAATACCACAGTCCTTTAATTGAAAAAACATCTAACTATAAGGTATTTTATTGTAGTTTTCCCTTTACATTGTAACTTTGTACTTGTGGTATTTGAAGAGGACTCGAGGCTATATTCTAATTTTATTTGTCTCGAGTGAATAATTTTTTTTTTTTTTAATCTTTTTCGTAAAGTAACAAACTATCAAACATAGAAGAAAAGGTTCCTAATCAAGCATGGACATGTGCCTTCAGTTTAGCTGTGAAAAAAAAAAAAAAAATTGTAGATAAGTTACATAGACAATTAAAATGGAGTTGAGAGTGTGAATATATAATTATATCCCAAATTTATATTTTGGTTTTGTTGAGTTCTACTGAACGACAACCATATCTTCATGAAGTAGACATAATTTTTTATTTCTGCATCTTTTTTGGTTGTGTGTTGGTGAGTTTGTTTGTTCATTAAGCATGCACAGAGGGCGCATCATTTTTTTATATCTACAATAATTATATTTCAAATTTGCTTCTTTTATATCATCAAAGATCATTTTTGCCTATACAAGTTAATTCTTTGCATTGGCTGGAATAACTTCTTTCTTTTTAATATGCATTGTTGGATGTTATATCATGTCTGTATATCAACTTGGAAAGATTTGCATTTGGAACTTAGTGTTTTAATTGATTTTATCTTCTAGGGAGCAGCTGGTGGAGCAGAAGCTAGGCCGTTTGTAACATATCATAATTCACTTGGAAGGGATCTTTATCTAAGAATTGCAACTGAGTTGCATTTGAAGAGAATGTTGGTGAGGTTTTAATCTTAATTCGCTTTTTAAAATCTTCACCTCATTGATGATCCTTTCTTCCCCACCTTCATGTTTTCATGAAAAATGTTACTAATGGATGTGCCAGATTGTGACCTTTTTCTTTTCAACATTATTATTATTTTTTAATGGGAGTTTCTTTTGCTTTCTTTTCTATGGATGTTGATTATGATTTCATGGCTATTGTATCGCATGATGGGTGCTACATGGTTTGTGCTCTATAATTATTTGGGATAAGAACAATTTTGTACCCTATGGTTTCACCTTTTGACAAAATTAGTTTTGTGTTTTTTTCGACATTTAAGTACCATGTATTTTATAATATTTTACACTTTAGTATCCTTCTAACAATTATTATTTAAAAAATATGCATTAATGTTAAAATAATATGGAATTTTTAATACTAAAATCATCCAATGAGTGATATATCATTCAACTAATTACAATAAACTCACAACAAATCAAGTTTAAATGTATTTTTAATTTTCTTATGAATAAAAAGAAATAATTTTTAAAATAAATATATTATATTTTTAAAAATAATCATTTGGTTAGATTGATCATAAATCATATATAGAATAAATTTATTATTAAAATTTAATATTATGTCAATATTTTTTATAAAATAATGATGATATTAGTTAGAAAGATACTAAAGTGCAAAAAAATAAAAAACACATGGTACTTAAATGTCGAAAAAGAACCACAGGACTAATTTTGTCAAAACACGAAACCACATGGTACAAAATTGTGCTTATCCCTAATTGTTTATGAAAATCAAAAATGTATCATCAGCTCCATTAAGATTTAGGTTTGGTGAAAGTTGCAAAATCTTGCTCTTCTTTCCCTTTCTTTCCTATAGGTATGTTAGAAGCTTCTAAGATTCACTAGTTGCATCTTGATTCCCCACTTCATGTTCTTAACAGACTTTTTAATTATTACAAACATTTTACCAGTGCCTAAATGCTTGTGTGTGCCACTTTACTAATTTATGGTCATTAGAAGATCTTTCCCTTAATCACACTCGATGGTCCTGTGCAATGATGGCCAATAGATGAGACTCAAAATCACTAAAACATTTTTATTACTTGGGCTTATGGCCCAATCATCTACTTGTTTCCTTGGTTCCTGCGTCCAAAAGTTTGAAAGGTAATTCTTTATAAATTTTAAGGGGTAATTTTTGACAAATTTTTGTTTCATCGGTTTTGTTGTCCTTGTCTTTTTTTTTTTCCTCAGCCTTCACAGTTTTCTTGTTGTTGCCACTTTTACTTGTTAAGCCGTTGAATTCCTAACTATTCAGTAACATGATTAAGTGAAGTGGGTCATTTTGGTTGCCTTATAAGTTATAACGTATCATTTTATCCCATTTAAATTTCACAGTGGTTCTTCCTATGAATATATGGTATTTTTAAAATAATCAGACTTGATCCACTAGTTTTTTCTTTCTCTTTTACCACTTCAGCTTGTAGTTCCCTCAATATGAGCCTTCTATTTTTCTTTCTATTTTATCATAGTGCAAATTTATGCTATTGACTGGATTCCAGTGTGAGTTTGACTGTGGCATGGACTTTTAACCATGTGTTCGACGTTTGAGGCTGAATAACAAACACTTCATGAAAAATTACTGGGTAGTGGGTTGGACTGTCTCCAATCTCCATCTCTTCCATGGACTTTGCTTTACCATTTTTTATACAAACTTTAGCTGAGGAAATAATTTGGTCCATCTCATGTTGAATATTTGCTTTTGTTTTAGAGAGTAGAACTTAAAAAAAGGTATTATCATCATCCATGTTTTTATTTATTTATTTTTCTTAAAGTTATGTTTTAGAGAGTAGAAATAATTTATGCTCATTTCTGTTTTGGGTAATTATAGGTTGGCGGATTTGAGAAAGTATATGAGATTGGTCGAATATTTAGAAATGAGGGCATTTCACCTCGTCATAATCCAGAATTTACCACGATAGAGGTAATCTCTTAATGCTGCTCTGTCTATCCTAATTTTTGATTATAAACTTCTCATAGTTCAACTTTTTTCATCATTTTTTCATGTGGAACTCTGATCAATGTTGTTACTAGCTTAATACTAGATGTATGAAGCATATTCGGACTACCAAAGCATGATGAACATGGCAGAAGAAATTGTTACTTGCTGTGCTCTTGCTGTTCATGGGAAGCTAACCATTGATTACCAGGTAACAGTGCTGTAGTTGTGGATTTACTCCATTAGATGTTTAGTATTTGTTCATTTAAGTTTATTAAAGATTGTGAAGATTATATTCTTTCATGTCCATAAGTGATATGCTGTTAGATCTATAGAAAGCTTATTTGATGTTTCAAAACAGGGGTTAGAGATTTGTCTAGAGCGGCCTTGGAGGAGGGAAACCATGCATAATCTTGTGAAAGAGGCCACTGGGATTGATTTTAATGAGCTGGGTAATGATCTCAAAGTTGCTAAAGATATAACTTTGAGAAATCTTGGACCTTTACTTGAGAATAAGGACAAAGCCGCCATTGAGGGGTGCTCTTCTATTGGCCACATCCTTAATGAGGTAATCTTCTATGAATTATTCTGTATTTCTCTACTCCTCAAATCTAGTTTCTGGTTGTTGTTTTTACTGCTGTGCTGACTTTAGATTGTTTCTTTGACATAGGCTTGTTTCACTTGCTTTCCATTTTGCTTACTGCTTGAATATCTCTTTTACATATGGCTGCTTAAATAAACAGGTCTTTGAAATTGTTGTAGAGCCAAAGCTCTTGCAACCCACATTTGTTTTGGACTATCCTATTGAGATCTCTCCTCTTGCTAAACCACATCGAAGGTAGAAAACTTTTTCCCAAAATTTATCTTCTGTTTTCTGAAAGTTCCCAAGTATTTGTGGTTGCCCATCTTTCTTATTTTACACTAGAGTTTATGGTGTTTTCATGCAGATTGTCTTTTTCATAATTATTTGGTTAACTTGTTAAATGTTGATAATCCAGCATGTTATTTGCATAGAAAACAATAAAAACTGGAGTTGATTTTATTAAGATATAGTGCTGGTGGCACATTTCTTCTTGTCTTGTTATATATATGGCTTTTGCAATATTTATAGCTCCTTTACTTTCAGTTCTCTATGCAATACATAGTCCCCTGTTTTAACGAATGGAGACTTTATGATGAAACTCTTATGTTCATATATGGTAAAACTGAAATGAGTATAATTATTTTGGAAAATTGTGTACAAAGCACTAAAACGTGGTTTTCTCTTTTGATATATTTTTGATAAGATGTTATTTACTTGCAACAGGCATGTAGGCTTGACTGAGAGATTTGAACTCTTCATCTGCGGTCGCGAATTGGCCAATGCTTTTTCTGAACTGACTGATCCAATGGATCAGGTATGTGTTAACATAAAACAATTTGCAGATTTGCTATTTCAGATTTCTTAAGATTTTTAGCACGTCAATACTTGACATGCTTTTTATGCATTATGTTATAATGTGTTTGTACTTCTGATATTACTTGGATGCAAGTTCTTCGTTCCTCAATGAGTTGTTGAGATGGGAGGTTATTATTAATTTGTTAATTAGTTAAATGCTTGAATTAAATGTGACAGTGGCAATGTAGTTATTCGATGGTCTTTGTGTGTCAGAATCCCCCTTTAACAAACTTGGGCATGTGTCTGCCTTACTGTTCTCTTGCTGTCTTGTTGCTGCCCATGTATTTGCCAGTACTCATTGCATGTTGTCTCTCTCTCTCCCCTGTTTGCTCTTTCTTTCTTTTGGCGGTACATCATGAAACCTGTAACTAGGTATTAAACAAGGTTTTCAATTTGATATTTTTGCAGAGAGGACGCTTAGAAGAGCAAGTGAGGCATCATAATGAGAAGAGAACAACTATGTCAGTAGCAAACCGTAAAGATGGAAAAAACGAACACGAGGATGAATCATATGAAGTGACACTTGATGATGACTTTTTAACAGCTTTGGAATACGGAATGCCCCCTGCTTCAGGAATGGTAATCATCTTTACGCCTTGCTTTTTTCTCTCAAAGAATTTTGTGAATTAGCATTAATATTTTATTGAAATATGAGGGGAACAACAACCCTAAATAAACTAGGGTGATGAAAAATTCCCTACCTAAACTAAGCAATCAAGGCAAGCTCAAGCACAAAAGATGCAAGAGTCTTGCAAGAGAGAGAGGGAAAAAAAAAAAAAAAGGAACACAACTGAAAAGTAACCACAATTGATGAAAAGAACTACATCAATGGTAACAGCCTAGCCAGATGAAACCAAAACAAAAGCCAGCCTTCACATGTGACTGTAAATGATAAGAAAGCAACCTGAAACCTGAAAAAGTAGCATAAGCAAACAATAGAAGAGGTGCAGAACATGACAGCATACTGTCCAAAAAAGCGCAACTGTAACAATGTAAACAGCTGTAATTTGGGGATTGAACCTTAACCTTATGTATTCAGCTGTAAAAATGTCAACCCTGAAAGTTGCAAACAATTGGATTAGAGAGTTGAGTTAATGTATAAAACCCGAAGTCTCTTTGCCTTTCATAATCTACATTTTTCTGGGAAAAATGTAACAGAAAGTTTTTGTTTGGCTTAGGGACTTGGAATTGACAGGCTGGTGATGTTTTTGACAAACTCTGCTAGCATCCGAGATGTCATTGCTTTTCCTGTGCTCAAGATTCAGCAGTAGGTTTGCAACAAAAGCTGGTTGATGGGCTCATTTTCTGTGCATTATGTGGTTTGAAGAGAGCATTATTCTATCCGAATGTAATTAAACCCCTCCTTTGGGGTTGAGGGAACAACGAATTGAAGGGGCACTAATATGACAGAAAAATTTTGGCTGCGCATGGCAAGACTTTTTGTTTTCTATAGGTTGAGAAAATGTGGCATAATTTAGATTATTTTTACCTCTGGCAGTTTTCGAGGTCTCCGTGTATCATTTGTATTTTTAATTGGGAAGAGTTTATTCTCCCATGATCTGACAATATGTAATTTACACATATTTTAGTCGAGGAATCTTATATACCATTCCTTCAGGAGTTATGCCGTTGTACTTTCACTTCAACAAATGTATTATTGTAAGATGTATAGCCATGGGTGCTTTTGCTAGAAGTTGAGAGAATTATAGGATTGGAACACATGGATGATCGAGTTCTTTCTTGCCTTGAGCTGTTTTCAATTTGTTTATCTGAGTAGCATATAAGAAGGATGTCCTGATATCAGAAAATTGAATCACTTGCATTTACATTGATCATCAACCCAAATCTATCAGGCCTTTTATGGTTTGTGTCTCACTGACAGACAGTGTATTGGGTGAAAAATGTTTTGACATCTTTGTACATTGTAACACTAGCAAAATCTTTTTTCCAGTTAGACATTTAAAGCTGCAGCAATGATGCAAAAAGCAGGACGACGGTGGGGGTCCAAGGATGTAGGAAGAGGGGCCTCTGCTCCCACAATCAAGTACTGTTGGGCATGCGTTTGTCCCCAACTCAACGGGACATAAAAAAAGTGAGTGAAACTTTCTCCAGCTTTACCTTTCAAAGAGTACATGTGCTTATTTTTCTATTGGCTCTTTTCTTGTATGATGCACTTTTGTTATTGTTGAATGACAATTTTCTGTCTGAGAAAAGCTCGACCTTATATATATTCTGTTATATGAATTTGTATTTTTTTCAATTAATATTTTTTATTTTATCGAGAAATATACGTAAATTATTACCCTTATTATCTAATGAAAAGATAAGTTGAAATATATAATTAACACTATTTACAGCATGTTTGGCATTGTCGGTTGAAGGAGCTTTTTTTTTTTTTTTTTTTTTTTTTTAAATATATATATTGGTATTTTTATTGTATACATGGTCACCAAGGAAAGTCTTGCAATGTACCATATATTTCAGGTTAGCAGGTCACCTGTGACTTGCAATTTTCTTTGAAGTACTTGTTTACCATACTCACAGTCCCACCATATCTTAAGCTTAACTACTTGAGGACTAAATTAGTTAATACATAACTATTAAAAAATAAAAAATTGGATAAGGAGAATTAATATCTCCCATCATAATTTTAATGACTTTACACAGTCAATATTAGGATCTACTAATAAATAACTATAAAAATATTAAAATGCTTTAATTTTTTTTATTTGGTTATCAGTAGAAAAATTAAATGATCTATATTAATAAATTGTACAATATGAATATTTCATTTTCCTTGAATCAAACAAATCAACAATGATATAATTTGAATATATACTCTTAAAATGAAGAAATTATTAGACTAATTGCCAGTCGCTATCCTTATTTATTTTTCTTATTTAATTTTTTACAAAAGATCTATGGGATTAATTAATCTTGCCACGTTAACTGAATGCATGCATGCTGGCTCAACTTTGAACAACTCAAGAACACAATTAACATAAATGTATGTGCAAGAAATACAAAAACGCTTGAAGTTTTCGTTTTCAGTGGATATATATATATATATATATATATGCTGCAACCAATGGAAGGGTGGCTCTGGTTTGGGACGACTACTCCTACTCCTAAATTTAAGGGAAAAGAAAATTGCTAACGTTCAATTTTGATGGCAGTTATATATATAATTAATTTTATCCTTTCATTAATCAATCAATTAATCAAGTACCCATTTGTCCAGAAGCATTGTTAATTGACCCCACAATTTCTCTTCGTGCACCAATCTTTCGGACAGTTGTGTCTCTATGAATTTATTTACATGTAAGAATTATTGCAATGGGCAAAGAAAAGAAAAATGATGATATCAAAGTAAGAGGCATATGTACATTTCCATTTTCTTTCTTTTTTATTTTATTTTTTTTTATATTGATTGAAATTATTATTATTATTTTTGAATTTGATTCTTTCGGTATCCACAGCCACATGGGATCTGACTATTTTGAAGTTCGATTATAAGTTTGATTGTTTCTGATGAAATTAAACACAGGAAACAGAAGAGGTAGAATTCAAAGTCTCCATGTACTGTAATGCATGTGAGAGAACTGTGGCTAAAGCAATCTCAAAGTTTAAAGGTAAGTAATTATTAATTATGAATTAACACATTGATTATATATAGAGAGAGAGAGATACGAACTAAACATTAATTGTTAATATGCATGCATGTGTGTAGGGGTGGAGACATTTACAACAGACATGAACACACATAGAGTAGTGGTGAAAGGGCATATCAATCCTCAAAAACTTTTGAAGAAACTAAAGAAGAAGACCAAGAAAAGGGTTGAGATTATAACTACCGACGACAAAACTGAAGAAGAAGAAGAAGAAGAAAATGATGTAGCACCACAAGCACAAGCACAGGCACAAGGTGTTGAATGGGAACAATCATTTTTGTTTGATTTTTTATGTAAAGAGGAAGTGTTGATGATGTTTAGTGAGGAGAATCCAAATGCATG
>CATIWO010393701.1:0-20879 GCA_949673435.1 Macaranga tanarius
AAATAGCAACTAAAAAAAAAAAAAACAATAAACTACATAAAATAAGAACAAATAAATGAAAAAAAATCAAAAAACAAATAAAGAAATAAATAAAATAAGAAAAAAAAAAAGAAAAAAATAAAAAAATAAGGTGGGCAACAGTGCACAGCACTGTTGCCAAAGAAGAAAAAAACAATTTTGTGGACACTGTTGCCCGAAAAAAAAAAAAAAAAAAGAAAAAACAATTTTTTAAAAAGAAATTAATTAATAATTGATTTAATTTTTTTTGTTATTTTTTGACTTTAAGAATTATGGGCTCTATCAAATGGGCTAGATACCAAACTTTACACTGATGAGCTTATTCTTGTTGAATTTTCATCATTGAACTTTTACCTCGTGGGCCGAGCCAGACCATGTGTCTACGTATATATTTTAACTTCCACCAACGATTGTAGAATATTTGAATATATATAATCCAAAGTTCATAAGTCATAATTTTCTAAATAGAATATAGGCAATTAGGTAAGTTGAAACTTTCATTCTATTCATTTATTGTGATTCCATGTCTGTCTGCTTCATGAAAAATAGTGAAATGACCTAACTAATGATATTTTGGCCTACTTTTGTGGTATGAACATTCTTATCGTTCTAAAATACTATTGTAAACATTTTATCTATGTGAGTATTCCGATTATTGGCATTTTTATACTAATTAGGAAAAATATTATACAATGATGAATTTAATCTTTCATTGATAATAGAGAAGGTTCAAAACCAACCAAGTCCAGTTAAAGGAAAATTATTTCGAATAACCCAAATTAGAATTTCAGTCGTACTGGACGAATCAAACTGTACTATTTAGACTTAGTCGACAAACTACTAGCCAGAGATCAAAGTAAGGCCATATCACTTTGCACCAGTTGTTTTTACAAAAGGCCAAAAGTAAGGCCTTGTGCTTTTGCACTTGTCTTTCCCGCTGAAAGAATTCCATCTGCTAAAATCAGAGATAAACCTTAATTTTAAAGGGGACTATAAATAGAATGAAATGATTAGATAAAAAAAAAAAAAAAAAGCTTAACCCACTATTACTTTATCTTTCTATTCTCTCTGAAAAAACACTAATTTGACTATTAGAGTGAATTTGCCAAAATTTCTGCCAATTTTTATGCCGAATTGCCAAGAAGAATTACACCCTGTGTTTATAATCCACTAAGCTTATAATAAAAAAAAGTGCATGCGGACAACCCAAAATTCAATCAATTTAATAAAATGTTGGTGCATGCGTTGAAAATATATATGTTGAATAAAGATAGTGATTTTCTTAGTTGTTGTTACAAACACAAATTCTATGTTCATAGAGGGATAGCTATTCATTTAAAAATTCCACATTACAAATTAACTTTTTCTAGTTGCAAAAAGAAAAGAAAATGATCTATGATAATAACAATATCACATCAACTATTTTCCATTATAGTGACACCAATTTCAGAGAAAAATGAAAATTTTTTTTATCAAAATGTGACATTTTTTCAACAAAATATAAATGCTTTTAAGAAAATCTTTCCAAATTAAATCAAATTTTTTTATTAAATTAAATTCAAAAGTTTTAATTGAATAAAAACACTCTTTATCACTTAAAATTTAAAATCCTACTATAATTTAAAATTAAATTAAAAAATTTAACTACCAGTCTACCACTATGTTTATATTTATGTAGCATGGAATAAGCTTAAAAGTTGAATTAAATCAATCAATCAATTCCAATTAATATTTTTGGTATACCTCACAAAAATAATTTCATTTTCACAAAATCCTTGAGATATACACTAATATAAAAATAAAAATAAAAATAAAAATAAAACATTCCCTCTCTTTTCAGTTTTCACACTCTGCATTCTGCAACGCCACCAACAACAAAAAGCCCACAACCGCCAACTCACGCATAACCATAACCATAACATAACATAACCCCTCACATTTCCTCTTCCCCCTTTTTTTTCCTTAATTTTTTTTGATGCGCCTGCTGCGCCTACTCTTCTTCACCCCAAGAAACCCAATCAAAACCCCACTCGCTCTCCTTCCCTCTCACAACTCGCTCCGATCCAACTCCCTCTTCTCTCCCTCTTCTACTGCTCCGAGATCCTCGCTCTTTCGTCTTCCTCTTCCTGCTCCAAGAATGGCGATCCCTCCCAAGCTTCTTTCCGCTTCGTCTTTGTCTACTGCGGTTGCTCCTGGCGTCAGTGAAGAACGTCTCGCTGCTAAATTCTGGATCAAGTTCCTTCGTGAATCTGTTTTCGCTATGTATACTCCTTTCGTCATCTCTTTAGCCGCTGGTAACCTCAAGATTGAGTCCTTTAGGCATTATATTTCTCAGGATTTTCACTTCCTCGAATGCTTCGCTCACGCGTTAGTTCTTCTTCTTTTTCTTCTCTTCCTTCGTTTTCTTTTTTTTGCTTATTTATCCTATATTTTCTTTTATTTCTGTTTGATTGATTGTTTCTTGTTCTTGATTAATGTTATTAGTGCGGTTTTTAATGGATTATTGAAGATGAACTGTTGGCGATGATTTCTTTTTTTCTTCTCGTAATTGATAGCGGTTATCGAAATGTTAGCGATGATTTTTTTTTTTTTTTGTTTCGTTATAATTGATCGTGATTTTACTCTAATTTTGGCGTCTATTTTGTTTAGTTTAGTTCGTTTCCTGTTTTAGAAATGATTAAAGAAGTAAAATAACGAAGAATGTTAGGGTTTATAAAAAATTTATAGATTATTTTTCTATTTATCAGGTTTTTCTTCTTCTATTTCTGCTGCATTTTTTTTTTCTGTTTCTTTCCTTCTTTCTTCAATCAAATTGTTGTGTTATTTTCTCCGTTATTTACTTTTTTGTTTATTTTCTTTTGTTATTTTCTGTTCAAGATCGACGTTATTGCTGAGATTTTGAATTTATTGTTGGAAGATGAGATGTTAGGTTTAAGCGTACGCTTGTTGTAGTGTTAGTGACGGATGTATTGTTTTTGTTTTATTGTTCTTGATTTTACTCTAGCTTTGAGTTTGTTTTTGTTTGCTGTTTTAGAAATGATGAAAGAAGTGAAGAAGGAAATTATTAGGGTTTAGGAACATCTTCCGGCATTTTAATTTCCATTTTAGTTTTTGTGTGTTGTTCGTTATTTTTGGCAGTTTGATTTATGTATTTTATCTTGTAGGAAAATTAGATTAATCGGAATTTCATTGATTTTTCTTTAAGTCAAGGATAGAGCAGGCCTAATTTTTGAGCCTGTCCATTGGGATGATTCCTATAATTTTATTGAAAAAAGAAACAAACTTTTTGAAGATTAATCTCTATTTGGTTGCTGACAAATGACAACTGCATGGGGAAAAACCAAGAAGACTAAGCATTGCTTAATTTATTGGAATTTTAAGCATAGTTTAATTTGGTTAATTGAAATTTTGGTGAATTTATTTCTTTTTTGGAAGAAAAAAACAAACCTGAAAAATTTTGATTCAAAATTTTGTATTCTCTTCTTTTTGTCAGTTCTCAGCAACCAATGGAGTGTTATATTCTTGTTATTTGGGAAAAAGTAGGTAGTTTAAATTTTTGGAACTTCTGTGTACACTGGATTAACATGGACACAAAGAGCTTATTTTATGTTGTCTCATTCACTCGTACCTATGATATTGTAACTAGTTTACTTATTTGTGGCTGTTCATTTTGCTCTTTCTCTGTTGGCTGTTGGATCTTTAGGTATGAATTGGCAGCAGAGTGTGCTGATGATGATGATGCAAAGCTGGCAATTGCTGGGTTGAGGAAGGATGTCTTAGAGGAGCTAAAATTACATAAATCATATGTAGAGGTTTGATGCTTAAGTATCCTTTTCCCGGGCATTTTTACATTGTGATAATTGAGGGTTCCCGCTTCCTCTTATGGAGTCCCTCCCAGCTTTGCCATTTCAACCTTTTAATGGTGTTTGCATGAATCATAAGTCTGCTGCCTTGTTGATTCATTGAAAAAGAGAACAATCTATTTTCTAAGGAAAGTGTCTTGAAGTCCTACTCTAACAAGTGATTATATTTTTGTTATCACTACATGGCTTTAATTTATTATATTTTTGTAGTATTGGGATTTGTTTGTCAACAGGAGACCTGATTTACTTTGATAACTGATTTTTTTTACATTGTTTCTTGCTTTTCTTTTCTGCAATAGGCTGCAATCTTATTTATCGTCCCTGTGATGTTTCAGTTGTAAATTTGTGATTCCATTGAATGTATATGGAATAGCTGATTTAATTTTCTTTCGTGTGTAAATGCTATCTTTTTTTTGAATGGGAAAACCTACTTTGGCAAAGACCTTTGGTAATAGCGGTGAAGTCATGGAAAGTACATAGTGGCAGCTTTATGTTTACTTCTGGATATCAGGAGAGATGAGATGGAGGGTGTTTGGATAGAAGGGTTGGGATGGTTGGGAGGCAGTACTTGTGGGATAAGGAAAACCTCTGTAATTTTGTTTTTGCTTTGTAAGACTGGACTCGGCTTTTTTCCAAGTTAAATAATCAAACAACCTACTTCACCATGGATTGTGATTGTTTAGATGATTCGACAGGAACCATTTGATATGCATTTTCAACCCATATTTCTAATCCTCCCACTGGATTGTTGGGTTAAAAAATTCTGGTTGAAATAAGTTCAAACAATCAAGAACTAAGGAAAATTATTCATGGACTGCTGCCTTCATATTGATGGATCTGGAATCTGATCCATGCTCGTACCTTTCAATTTGTTTACATTGACAAGATGATTAAGTGTTTTATGAAACAACATTTAGATATGATTAAATCCTTTTTTAGCACTATTTGCTTTTAAATTGGAAAATTTTGATTCAAGTAGCAACTCACCATATCCATCACTTGTTTTCCACTTTTTCCTTCAAAATTTATTCTTTAGTTCTTTGCTTCTGTTATGGATTTTTTTTTCATGAGATGATGTGCAAAAACTCGATCTGTAATACAGTGTAAATAATTGTAGTAATATTTACTTTGCACCCCTGACTACATATGTACTCCTCTTGAATTTAAGAATTCTTTTCATTCTCTAATATTCAAATTTTTTCAGGAATGGGGCATAGATCCTTCTAAAGAGGGGAATGTCAGTTCTGCAACAGCAAAATACACAGATTTCTTGAAGGCCACAGCCTCAGGAAAGGTTGATGGAGTAAAAGGTCCTGTTAAACTTGCAACTCCTTTTGAAAAAACAAAAGTTGCTGCTTACACTCTTGGTGCCATGACACCTTGCATGCGGCTGTATGCCTTTCTTGGTAAGGAGTTGCAGAGGCTTACAGCTTCAGAGGATGGTGATCATCTTTATAAGAAGTGGATTGACAGTTATTCATCTGATGGTTTTCAGGTAAGCCATTTTCTTGAGCAGACCCTTTTTAAGACATTAATCAAATTACTCTTAGTTTGGAGGAACATACATTGCATGAATGACCTTTTGTACCATTCCTTAGCATCTTAGTTGTTGTGCTTCTTTTAAATATAGGCATCAGCACTGCAAATTGAAGACTTGCTGGATAAACTTAGTGTCTCTTTGACAGGCGAAGAGCTTGACATCATTGAAAAGCTTTATTACCAAGCTATGAAACTTGAAATTGAGTTCTTCAATGCACAGCCACTTGCACAGCCTACAGTGGTTCCTCTGACAAAAGAGCATAACCCTGCTGAAGATCACCTTGTTATATTTACTGATTTCGATTTGACATGCACTGTTGTTGATTCCTCTGCCATTTTAGCAGAGATTGCAATTGTAACAGCGCCAAAATTTGATCAGGTTCAACCTGAGAATCAAACTGGTAGGATGTCATCAGCCAAGCTGAAGGACACTTGGGTTGATATCTCTCGACAGTATACAGAAGAGTACGAACAATGCATTGAAAGCATTCTTCCCTCTGAAAAAGGTATAACTAATTAACAAGCTAGTTGAATAATAAGCAAAAGTATTTATTTAGCTTTGGAAGAAGAGGGTTTTGAGAAGGCATTTAGATAATGTACTTACTCTGCTTGGTTTTGACCCCCTTATTCTTTGCAGTGGAGTTCAACTATGAGGCCCTATGTAATGCACTTGAGCAACTTTCAGACTTTGAGCGAAAAGCAAACTCTATAGTGATTGAATCTGGAGTTCTTAAGGGTCTGAACATTGAGGACATAAAACGAGCTGGTGAACGTCTCATCCTTCAGGATGGTTGCACTAGCTTTTTTCAGAAACTAGTGAAGAATGAAAATTTGAATGCTGATGTACATGTGCTCTCATATTGTTGGTGTGCTGATCTCATCAGATCTTCTTTCTCATCAGGTATTTTTCTTCATCATCAGGTTGAGAAATCTAGGCACACATGCTTGCACACTTCCACTAGAACCCATGCATGTTCTTGCTTTAGTTGCTGTACATAATTATTGGTGTTCTGTTTTTCATAACACTGATTCATGTTGACACTTGAAATTAGTAATTGGACATAAAGTTTATAGATATTGTTCATTCGTGAAACCTTCGATGATGGTATTGAACTTATAGAAGTTAAAAAGAGTTAAGTGACGATTATGGATTCATGTTGTGTAAGCATTGACCAAAATGGAAAAGAAAAGTGCATTTTAATGAGCTTCATCTTAATAAAAGCGTGTGTGCATTCACTGACTCACTTTTGTTGATGAAGAAGTTATTGAAGTACCTTGTATGTCATTTTGTGCTTTAATGTTGATAATTTTAGTGTTTAGTGATTCAATGGATAGTATGGCTTGATAGGAATAAAGAATTTTAAGACATTAAATACACTATCATATCAAAATATTGAAGTGAACCATGACTTTCTAGGGGTTGTCTGACATGTTAGCTAAATATTGGAATTATAATGCTCTAGATGAACTTATAGATATCCTTAATTTGAAGGGCTATTGGTGTAAAAAATTCAAACGTTTGTGACATTCTGCAATTTTATCCTAACCTTTTAATTTTGGAAATAATGTCCTAATTTGGCAAATGTTTGGCAATTTTAACACAAATAAGTTTTTTGTCAAAATTGAATAAAAATGCTGATGTGACATTTTAGGAAATGTCAAATTTACCAGTTTGAAAATTCTAAATGTATAGTGTTCTATCAGTATAGAAAATCCAAACGTTCGAAATTTTTGGCAAATTTATCAAAACTTTTAAATTTTGATAAAATATTTTAATTTTTCCGATTTATTAATACACATAATTATTATTTTAAATTGAATAAAATATAGGCACAATAATAAAAGAATTAAATTCACTATTGAAAATTGTTAAATTCATAAATGATTTTCATTAGAATAATTTTAAAAATTAAAGTTATTTTTAATATAAAAATTCTTACTTTAGATAATTTAAAATGTTAATTATTTTATAATTATTTATTTGAAAGTAGTTAAAAATATCTAACTTTAAAATATAAAGAAAATTTATGGTATTTACTATATAAATGTATGAATACATACACACATGCACACACATATATAATTTTTTAAAAAATTATTAAAATAATAATCAATCATAAATTTAAAAATTTATCACATGTAAATTTAATTTTTTAATTATCGTATCAACACCTTTTATTTAATTTTGATCAAATGATTTTAAATTAAAATATTTTTTTCAAAATTAGAAATGGGAGTTTGGATTTTTTATGCAAATAGACTTTTATGAATTTTACAATATAAAGGGTAGAATTGACATTTTATAGATGTCACGTCAGCATCTTTTGTTTGATTTTGACTAAATGCTAATTTATGCTAAAATTGCCAAAAATTTATGAAATTGGGACATTATTTCCAAAATTAAAAAGTTGAGATAAAATTGCGAAATGATGTAAACGTTTGGATTTTTTATACCAATAGGCCTAATTTGAAACAAGAATGCATATTGTTTGGCACAATCACCTTGCAAGAAACTACAAGGACAATAGTTTTCTCTGATAGAAAAGAAGAGAATGCAGTGTCTTTTTCACTATAACGAATAATCGAATCTTTCTACCTTACAATAAGTTTTTGTGCTATAGTAGTTGTTAATTTAATTTTTGGGTCAGCAGGGGGTCTGGATGTTCTGAATATACATGCAAATGAGCTCTCTTATGAAGATTCAATTTCCACGGGTGAGATTGATAAGAAGGTGGAATCTCCTACGGACAAAGTGCAAGCTTTCAACAATATTTTGAAGAATTACGGCACTGAAAGAAAGAACTTGACTGTTTACATTGGAGATTCAGTTGGTGACCTGCTTTGTCTGCTTCAGGCAGATATAGGCATTGTGATTGGATCCAGCTCAAGCTTAAGGACAGTGGGAAGTCAGTTTGGTGTGTCATTTTTACCGTTGTACCCTGGCTTGGTTAAGAAACAGAAAGAGCATACAGAAGGAGGCTCTTTTAATTGGAAGGGGCAATCTGGCATTCTATACGCAGTTTCTAGTTGGGCTGAAATACATGCCTTCATTTTGGAGTGGTAGTATTGTTTTTGCTCTCACACTCTCTTCTGCAAGTTAGTTAGGACAAATGAAGGAATCATTCGTATAAAATGGAACTACATACAAATTGGTGGTCTATTTTATTAGGGGCCACGGATCTACTTCTCTTTTTCTCTTTTGATTTTTCTTTACAGGGTCATCCATTCCGAGACATAGTTTTCAGTCTGTTGGCTGGATAATGCTGTGAACTGGGTATTCGCAATCTCCTAACCTTGTCATTTTCTCGCCTTTCCTGTTTTCAAGCATTATTTTCTTATGTTGATATCTTTCAACATCATGAATTTTTTTTTTTTCTTTTGTTTTCTTTTTCCCAGGCATCCAGGGGTCATTTGCAGTATGGCATGTAAGTGGAGTACTAGTCATTTTGTCCATATGAACATTTCAGATCTGTATACAGCTACTGCTATATTTTGTGCTATTGCTATTCAACTTTTGGTAAGGATAGCAATTTGGGGATGATATGATACGATACTATATTTTGATGTTTTCTGTGCCCCCAATTCTGAAAGAATAGGTTGTTACTGGCAATTGTTTGTATCTTGCGGCTTTCTTTTTGGCTACAAATTTGGATTTTACCATGTATTCATGGATGAAGCATTATATGGTATATAGAGGTCTCATATTGTAATATCCTTAAAATTTTTTTGTTCATCTGATGTGCCAAATTACCATTAATGCCTGATCGATGAATGCATTACTTTCCAGCCTGAAATGGCCTTCGGCTTAAAAAAAAAGAGAAAAAAAAGGGGTTATGCTGGAGAGGTAAGGTAAGCCATTCCAAAATTAAAAATATTGTTCGTCCACTTGTTCCATATCTATTTTGTGGGGGCTAGATTTTGATCTTTGTATGCATGACACGAATGCTGGTGAGCTGGTGATTTTATTGATCGATGGTAACTTGTGTTAAAATGTTAGGAATGGTATCAACACAAATGAAGATGAACTAGCATGTGGTAGATTATATAGGATAAGAGGTGCAATTAATCCCGTGTAACACAATTTTACTTTCCTTTTTTCTTTGTTGTTCTATGCGGTTAGAAATCTTAGTTTATGAGTTGGATGAGCAATAAGATTATTTTTACAAATATTTGACACCAAGGACATTGTGGTTGGACTTGGCTCTCTAGTGACTACTCAAGAGTCAATGGCAATTCAACATATTTATACTGGAAATCTTTTTCCTAGTCTAGAAATACAAGTGGGATGTGTAGTTTATTTTGAAATTTTGAAAATTTTTCTTCTTCTCTAATTTATGTTCTGGCTATGGGATGGAATTTTCCATTGATATTTCCTTTTTTAATTAAGCATTATACAAATAAAAACACGATGAAATCTAATATAATTCACACTCTCGTAAATTTATTTATTTATTTTTTTGAATTGAGAGAGATGAAATAAGGTTCGAACCCTTAATTTGTCCATATTTTGAAGGAAATTTTACTAATAGACTAAATTATTATTTTATTAATATTAAATTATTTATTTTTATTTAATTTAGTAATTTATTTTTATCAATATTTTAATTAATATTTTATTAATTATTATTATTAAATTAATTATTATTATTTTAAATTAATTATTATTACTACTCAACTTTTTGCAAAACTATAGTTTTATTAATTATACATGATACATGCACTTTACCTGTTAGTTAGAAAGTTCAAAACATTAACATATAATTAAATTAACTAATGTTATTAATAGGGACAAAAATATGAAAGAAAAGGCATTTGGACCTCTTTCTCTGGCGCTTGCTTTCATTTCTATTAATAAATACATTTTTTCACCGTTCTTAATTCTGTCACATACTCACATTGTATCCCATATAAAATTTATACATAAAAAACAATGTAAAAAGAACCATAGCAACTTTTTATGCTACAAAAACAAAGGAATTTAGTAATGAGTAACTTTTGGGATTACTTTATAAGATAAAAGTAAAAATACTTCAAGTTAATAATAATTTAGAAAAAAATTTTGTACTTATAAAAAAAATTAATTCCGTAAATATGTGATTATTTTTACAAAACAGCTATGTTATGAAGTAACATCTTCAATAAATAAAATAAATAATAATCTATTATTAAAAACACAACAAAAAAAATGTAATTTTGTGAAATATACAATTTGTTTTCCATTAAGCAACAACTTCACAAAAACATATATTAAATTGATGAAAAAAATCAATTTTAATACTTAATAAAAAAAATATAATTAAATCTTTCCAAATTTCTAATAAACTAAAATAAGTTTTACAAAATAAAAAATATATTATTTTCTTTTAAAAAAGATCATAGAAAATACTTTTAATAATTAGTATTTTGTTGCTAATCTTTTAAAATATATATTAACATTTAACTATTTTTTATGAATGCTTTTTTAAATGTATTATTTTTTTGATATGGTGCATTTAAAATTTTTTATCATTTTAAAGTGTTAGGTCAAAAAACCAAATTCAAATAATTAAAAAATAAACCCTTTTCAATTGCTTAAATTAGTTTTTAAAATAAAAAGTATCATGTGTAAAAAGTTTCCTAAAATTATAATTTATACGCATTTGGTGCTCAACAAAAATCTTGTTTGGTGGAAATCATGATATGGTAGGGTCATATATTTTACACCTATTTATACGAGAATCATGTTTTCCAATAGCCATTAGAGTCCACCATTATTACTATTAATAATTATGTGTTTACTTTGATTTTAGTTTAAAATCATCATCACCACACCACCACTTAACCAAAAAAAAAAAGCTAATTATACCTCAAATTACACATATACATGTCTATGAATTATTTATCCAATTTTTTTAATTAAAATTTCAATGAGAAATTGTTGTCTCTTAATGCAAATGTTAATTAATTTGTCTAGCACAATATTGGTAGGTCCAAAGCAGATCAACCGATCACTTACTCCGCAAAGTGAAAAAAAAAAAATTATTTTTAGACCAAATGTGTTGATTATTTTAACAGTCAAATTAATTTTTTATAATTGGTGTGGTAAAATATTTAGAATTTATTTTCTTTCAAAATATTAACATTTTAATGTTTATTTTCAAATATTAAACATTAAAATGTTAATATTTTGAAAAAAAAAATAAATTCTAAATATTTTGAAGACTAGTTCATCATCTGCATGTCAAAGATTTTGTTTGATAATATTCATGCTACATAATTCAACTCATTTTGGACCATTCTTGGATCACAATTTATTTATTATTTATTTATTAATTTCCTTTCAAGTTTTTCTTAATTAATTTGAGCATGAGAGCTAATAAATTGGATACTAGTTGGATTAGCACTAGGAATCAGACCAAAATCACAAAAAAGATACCACTTTCATAGTTAAATTAATTAAGTAATGCAAACCATCCAATAAATTAATTGTGTGACTTTGTAGTCTCTATTTTTAGATACTATTAGTGTTCAAAAAAAATATTTAGATACTAACACTCTAAATTATCCATTAGGCCTTGTCCACTGTCTGGCAAGTGACAAAGTTCATCATTTTCCAAACTTGTCAACAAAATTATTCATTAATTCAATCATTAATATTTAATCAAATTAAAAGATGGTTTTAGCTTCCTACTCATGCCAAGAGTCACAGGTTTTATTCTAAATTCAGCTCCACAATCCAATAAAAAGTAAATTAAATTTTAAAAACTATTATCCCCCCATATAATACTTCAAAGAGCTAGATACAAATAAATATTGTTCCTTATTTGTAAGAAATTCAATGAATAAAGAAAATAACTCATTATAATTATGATACTTTTTATAGTCTCACTAACATTGTAGCTAATGCTTGCTGTTTAAGAATTATTTCATTAATTTGGTCGACTAAAAACAAAAAATTCAATTTAAATTTAATTTTTTTCCGCTTATATCATATAAAAATATAAAAATTAATCAGACTAAATTGAACACAAGTAGCAATATTCATTCACTAATTAGATTTTGTAATATTTTATACTCGGCTTATACCAAAAAAATGTTATTTCATATTATTTTTAACTGGTTAAAAATTAAAAAAGTAGAAAATAAAATGTAATTAATAACTCCAATTATTTTCAACATGCCAATATAATATGAATGGCTTAAAGATTATTACAAATGATGGAATTATTTTTCTGAATTAAACAAATATTAGCTAAATTTGTATTTATCCACATTATATTTTTCTTAACATGGACATTATTTTATGATTTTTGATATGAACTTAATTACAAACGGAAGATAAATTATCCTCCAAATTGAGGGTGGCACCGACAACAGCAATAAACAATACATTTATATGACAACAAGTCAATATATTTTCCCTTCAAATTAAGTAATCCCATAAGACACAAGAATATATATTTTTTTTAATGAAGACATTAGCTTTATTTTATCATATTTTGGACTTTAGTCTTAGTTTTCCCCGTCCAAAAACATATTTTCACAACACATGAACTTGAAATTATATACTTGTCAATTCATGTTCAACTCTATTAATATACACCCACATAAGAAAGAAACTAAAATTTCTTTAGATAACCAAGTATTGGATTTATCACCTAATTAATTATTTTTTAATACATCACATGAATATTTTAATGTGTATATATATATATATAAAAGATACGGCAAAAAAAAATATTTATATATTTATATTATTTGTTAATAATATATATATATATTAATAGTTTTTTTTTTTTTAAAAAAAAAAAAACCGTAATGGACCCAACATTAAGATGGTTCACTATAGATTCCCACTTTGTTTTAAAAAGGTTCATCCATTTAAAAAAAAAATGAAAATATTCTTTTTACTATTTTAATTTTGATGAACATATATACTATAAAAAAAAAAAAAAAAGAAAAGAAAAATCTATGTAAAATACATATGGACCCTCACTTGTACGTGGCTTACATTAATTTTTCCATTTTACTTCTTTGTATCATCCGTCTTTATGTTATAGTACCAACAAAAATCCTCGTTTCTTTTGTCTATTTACTCTTTATACATTTATACATATAATAAAATATATATTTATATTTATATATATATATAACACCAACATCTTCAAAATGGTCTCATCTTCATCTTCTCCTTCTCTTTGATTCTTTTTCTTGATGAAATTTTCATTTTTTGTATCTTCTTGAACTTGGGTTCAAGGCACTTTTCAAGATGGCAATAACCTTAGTTGTAAGGTGCCATCTTTTATACATGTTTAAAGGGTTTCTTAGTGCTGAATTAGAGTTGAAGATTTGGCCCTAAAGATCCATTAATTCTTGGATATATATATGGTGAAGTGAGGAACATCCAACCTCTAGGCAAGTCTGATGCTTGGCTTTGAATTTTTTTTTTTCTTCGTTTCTTTTTCTTTTTCCTAGTTTTTCTTGTTTGGTTGCCAAGAAAATGGGGGAAACTAGAAAGAAAATAAAACTATATGTATGCAATCTTTAGCTGAAATTTCAAGAATTTCATTTCTTTAGCTATGTCTTTTAGTCAATCAAGCAAGTTTTTTTTCACCTTAATTACTTTTTCTTTAGTTCCTAGATGTACTCCAATAATGTAAGAAACATTAAACCAGACTTAGATCTTTTGTTTCTTGTTTTTTGTTTTCATTTTAATTTATATATGTTTATGTTACTTTTCATTAAAATTACAGACGTTTCAGTTTCATTGTTTATATATATATATATATCCTTAGTTGTTTTAATTATTTCTTGACAATAATCAAATATTTGCACAAAAATGTCCCTTTTCTTTAGCTTCAAAACCAATAATGGTGATTTGATGAAGGATTACCATTTATAACACAAGTTTAAGTTTTAACACAATTTTTAGCAAGGTATGTTTCAATGTTCTGCCCAGATGAATCTGGATTACTAAGAGTCCAATGGTCTCTAAATACTAGTGAATTAAAAAAAAAAAAAAACTAAATTTTTATATGAATTTTAATAAAGTTTGAATGATAATTGAGAGCACATGATTAATTAATGTCAGCTGAATTATTGCAATGGGACCACTTTATATGTTATAAATGTGTGATTCACAAATTTTAAGAGAATTGAATATTAGTTTCTTTCGTAATCGTCTTTAATTCCAGTCATATTTTAGTTGGGATAGCGAGTAGATATATAGTATAAATTTTATTTTAATGAATTATAAAGATAATCCAAACAAAAGCAACTCAGCTATACATAAATGACTTCTCCAGTCCAGTTCATGATCAGGATAGCACAAGTGCAATATAATTTTTTATTTAAAAAAAAACTTCAAATTTCAAGTGGAACTATGAAATTTATGTGAAATAATAGAAAAAGTCAAATAAATTTTCACTCAACAGTACAAAAATTATCTCCGAGATAATGAATTTAAATCTGAGGCATAGGCAAATTACCAAACAAAAAAAATAGATGATTGTAATATCTTATATGTAAATGTCTACAAAATAGGGAATCAAGTTGAAGAAGTCAGTGTCATATATAATGTACATGGATAGGGTAGAGGAGAAAAATTGGTCAATTGGCTCCAAACATTTGGGAATGAAAGCAATGTATTTAAATCCACTAGAACTTGCAGTCCATTATTTCACAATGGTATCAGAAAATGCATATTCTCTCAAGGTTGTAGAATCACCACATAATTAAACCTTAGATACTGGTCAAAATCAAGGTTTCATGTTCTTAAAGGGACACTAATTCAAGATTATGATCAACTTTGCTTGTGTTGGAGATTGATTTTTTTTTTTCCTCTACCTTATATTAATGCTAGCTAGTCAAGTTAAATCTTGTACGGAGATGAACCAAAATATGCAACTATGTATATTGATGCAAAAAGATACCCAATAGGAATGCTGAATCTTGTTTCTTTGGGGGACAATTTCCTATCAATATAAAAGGCCAAATATTACAAGGGACACATTTTTGTAGCCTTCTGTAACTTTATGCAAGATTAATAGTTGTCATGAATAATAACTTTAGGATAAGGATGATGACCACTAAAGTCAATATTTCATCATGTCCTTTTCTTCTTATCATAATTATTACTTCTTTTTCCAAGTTAGTAGACATGTGTCTTGATTAGTGGAGATGACATACAACTAAAAAGCGAAAAAATTTAAAAAAGATGAATGCAAGTCTATCAATTTGCATTATTCTATTGGCTAATGACTCATCAAGGACTCATGAACAAGCAAATATAATCATTATTAATAGTGGGTTAGTTCAATGGCAGTTCATTAAAACTGAAAAAGATTCAAACAAGACATGAGCAGACACCCAAGATTGAAAACCTACCAATACCAGCTAAAGATTTGTTGTTCTATTTTTAATCTCCACTTACATTTGATGGAATATTTATGTTATTTTTAGAGGAACAATTGAATCCAATTTCTTTGGATTTGTTCTTTTCTTGTAGGATGCAAAATTTTGGTAATGGATATTCAGCAACTTTGGCTGCTTTGCTACAAAGATGCCTAGTACATTTTTTTTTTTTTTTTAATCTCGATATTGGATCTAGTATTATTATGACAGGGAGAGGAATAGTTAGTTTCTTAGTAGTTAGTAATTTTTGAATTTTTTTTTTTTTTTTGTGAATTATCACTATAAAGTGAGATCTTACAAACATTGGTGGTAGAAAGAAATTAAATCAAAATTCTCTCCCACCCAGGAGAAAAATATGAGGAAAACACTTGGGACTTGAGGTAGGCTTAAAGTGTTAGTACATTAAAAATTTAATTGGGTATCTTGTAGTTTATTTCATTAATGGGCCCAGAAGGCAATTGATATAGGAGAGCTTTCACTGCTTTTCACCATTAAAGATACATCAATCCTTTGTTGTGATATTATAGCAGCCATAAAAGGAGTGCATTATATTAAAGTAGAATGATGTGGATTGTGGACTAATAATAGCTAGTGGGGTGAATAAGTTGAGGCAAGTAATGTATTTTATACAAGAATGAGTCAACCACTTTCAAATTGAAAATGACAGAATAAATAACAACCATGTAAAATGCATATCAGATGAAATTCACCTGAGAATGTGAATTTGTCAATTTAATAAAGGAGTTCTTGACCATATTGAGTTTAACTATTGGATTTAATTTCATTTTTACATGACATTCTGCTTTTTGCTCGCTTATTTCAAGCATCTGCTAAGTTTTAAAGGAAAATGAAGGACAAAGAAGCAGGCTTACATGTATGGCAAATGAAGTAAAATGACAGCACCATTTCTTGGTATACCAAAGCTTCGGATAAAAACTTTGGAGTCAGAAACCAATAAACCATGCATCAGATAAAGGCAGATGCACTCACATGAGAATTTGAGATCAGCATAGTAAAATTTACATTTCTAATAAATTATATTTTGGAAGTTCAAATTCAAAATTTCAATAAAGCATGTCAACACTCTCACCTTTCCCCATTACAACAAAACCCCCTTTCAAAAAGACATTTTTCTAATCTTACAATTACAAATCAATCTCAATTAATTGAATGTTGAGTACTTTAAAAAAAAACCTACATTGTTCATCTTTAAGATGCCTGTCAACTTTAGACACATATGCTCCTTGCTCGTGCTGTGTCTCGATCTTCAAAACCTTTCAAAAATGCTCTTATTGCAAGGTGTTCGGAAGCATATGTCATGAAAGATGCCAAAACAATGCCTCCTGCTACCACCAGGCCTAACCTGTAAAGAGATCACAAACCATGTTTCGATAACCATTCTTCTCAGAGGTTCATAATTCAATCAAAGAGAAGACAATACATTTCAATAAGTATGTGCAAGTAAATTACCTCAGAAAAAGAGCAGTAATCCCAAAAATACATGGTAAAGATGGGGTAGCAATAGCCAAAAATGCCATTCCTAGCCCATAATACCAAGTGGCAACATCACAAGATGACCCTTGCCGTTGATGACCTGCGACAGTTGTAAAAAATCAATAAACTTCAAAACTCTGAAAGAAGTTAGCTATGAACATGAAATCCTAGTACACAAACCTTTTCCAGATTCATGATCAGAAGATTCAGGATGAGAGGAAAGAAATACTTGGGTTGCTGTCATCTTTCCCCATAGATGGGTCAAATGTAGAAAACCTCCAAATAAAAGGAAGAAGAATGTGAAAGTCCATTCATACATTAACATCAAACCAGTCCATGGCATCACTTGCCGAGGCACAATCGCAAAACTAATTGCAAGGGATACCAAAGCAGCTAGAAAACACACACAGATGGAAAGTCCGCCCAAATAAGCAGGCACCTTGGATTGCGCACCATTAGAAAACTGTTTCACATAGCAACACAACCTTAAAATACACGAAGAATTATTGAATATTAGTGTAGCAAATGCAAGACTTCGATCATAGAGAGTGATTATACGATGAGCAACCATGCTGATCAAATCCATAAGAACGGGAAGAGGAAACTAACATGATTGGCAGAATTGAAGGTTGTTGAAGAAGATACACCAGCATATCCATTAGATCTAATTGTGTAATAGAGGTGTCTGATATGATCAAATAATGAATTTCTGCAAGATGCACGTGTCTGCACCCCACCAAAAAAAAAAAAAAAAAAAGGGGAAACTTAGAGATTTGATGAAAAATATAAATCCTTTGTGAACATCTGAGGAACAAACAACCGGTCAACAGCCAACCTGAACAAATGATCGATAGTAAAAGAAGAGTACAGCACATAATGGAAAGAGGAAAAGAAATTTCACGAGCAATTCATCATTAGGATTTCTGCCTCCTCCAGTTCCAGGAAGGGATTCCTGAAGACTTTCCCTGGCATTCTGCAGAAATCATACAATGAAAATTCATACATGCTCTCTTGGAGGCTAAAAAAGCAAGGTTAATTTGTTAGAAAGAGGATAAATACCTGCCAGACATCAACAGGTTTTAAAAGCCAAGATGTCCACCAGTCCCATGGTTTGAGGGGGCCAAGTGTGTAGTGAATGACATGAAGTTCAGTTTCATTTACCATCCACTGCATATAAAAGGTACACACAGTTAAGGATAATGTAAAATTCTTTTTTTAAAAAACTCAGGCATTAGAAATTTAAGAAACATGTACTGAATTTGAAATGATAAATAGATAAAAAATCTCACCATCCACATCAGTAAACAAATTTCAATGCCAAACATTAAACTATCAGATACCATGCAATAAGACTTGCATGCTTTAGTAGGACCAAATGTCAGTAACAATGTCAAAGATAGCATGCTATACTAGAAAAGAATGAACAAAATATAATATCTACTTAATCTATAATATTGTGTTGTGCTCAGTACTCTGCCTTTACACACAGGCAGACAAAGTTCAAAGAACCAAACTATTCATTAATAATGAGGCCAGGGAAGCTAGCCTATCAGCATGGAATTTATCCCCATAATATCTAAACATCCTGTACCTTGTTAGCAAGCATGTAGAGACCAACGTCCGCATTATAAAGAGTAGAAAGTCGCTCCATAGCAGGTACAGGTCTAGAATCCAAATCTTCCTGAGGTAAATTGGGTTCAAAAACATGTGCATTTGGAAAGTCAGAGTAATACGAGTTCAGAAACCCCTGATCTCCTGTTATTAGAAAATGAAAAAAAAAAAAAAAAGGGTTAAACAGAAAGAGGAGACAATTTTTGGTGAAGAGAACAAAATCAACTAAGCTAGATAGCTCCTTCTCAAGAAGAAGATGTAGCCAACATGAACAAATGGGTAAACCAGAAAATAAATATATAGCACAAAAGACCATGTTAAGATGTGGAAGCTGAAAATTATAGGAGTTCAACACAGTATTTAAGTAATCTAACTGATATGCACCTGTATAAACTTAAACCATAATAGCCACAGTATACAGATGAAGTTCAGTAATAAAATTCCTTTTATTGATGAAGCCAAAATGATCAATCTGGAGTCCTCAGTTATTTAGATTCAGCAAATATGATGATACAAAGATCAAATGTTTCCACCATAAGAAGTACTTTCATGAAGTCAAATATTAGAATTATGAGAATGATACTGGAACTGTACCAAAGCTAGAAATGACAAAGAACAAAATGTTTCACCTCCAGTATAAGAATGTAGAGTATTCACTTTGCTCATCATGTCATTGAAAACAGATTGGGATGGCTCCACTACCATGACTCCTGAATTTAACCTCTCTGAATGCTTCAGGTTAGCACAGAATTTTCCACATTTAAAGAGATCCTCAATACTTTTGACCACAATAGTATCCGCATCAAGATATACAACTGCAAAATGAATACCAAAACATGTGCTACATCAATGATTTATAACATACAAACCCAAACAGCTGAAAGTGAAAGAACACGCATCAAAAATGTTTTTGCTCTCATTAAATGTGAAATCATTGCATTTTTCCAGCTCCATTTGTCCCCCTCTCACCTGGCAAGCAATTTGCACAAGGATAAGAAATTTACCTTTCTTGTAGTTAGTCATATTAAAGATCTTAAGCTTTGTATACACGCCCCAAAACCTTTTTGGTCGCACTTGATTTGGGTTCGCCAATAAGCTAATCTTCTCCACTATCCACCCGTCAGCCTGTGAAAATCCATTAAAAAAAGAGAGAGTTAAAAACTGTATCACAACCCAAATATCATAACAGACAAGCTATATGAAACTCTTTACGTGGCCAATAATTTCACAAACACAAAAAAAAATGATGCAAAAAATGTATTAATCTACGCTTCCTTGTTTCACCAAAAGCTGATATTTTGAACTGGAGAAAAAAAAAAAAACTCAAATAAAACATCCAAATAGTTGCACCAGATTCAAATTTTACTAGATTTAACTGCTTCAATCATTTGCATACAATAAAGTTTAATCCTTTTCCATTCCTTAAGCATCAAAACCACCAAAATAAAAATATAGAATTAAAAAAAAAAAAAAAACACACACACACATCTTTTAATTAAGACTGATGACATTGAATCAAAATTCCATTTTTATTCACATTTCTTTCCTTAACAGACCAACACATGAAAATAAAAATTAAAACTTTCCCAAAGATTATTATTTTCTTAGCAACCAAACAAAGAAAAAAAGAGCAAAAGAATAGAAAGTTGACCTGAAGAAGCTTCATGGCGTAATCAGAGACGCCATCAGAGACTAAAACAACCGTATCTTTGTTTGATCCAGTGTCCCTAATTGACTTCCCCAAAACCCTAACTCCCAACAAGAACTCATCTCCGTACAATAATGTCACGTATGCCTTATCAGTTTTCTGCGACGGAACTGAGCCTCCGGATTTAATTGAAACTAATGCGATCAGTAAAATTACAACTCCAACTTTAGATAATTTCCTCATAGAAAATTTTTATATAAAATTAGAAGTGTCCGATTTTCTCGAGAAAATGGCCGCAACTTTTTTTTTTTTTT